>VXBX01005118.1:530201-704349 GCA_013400415.1 Scytalopus superciliaris
TGGGTTTTTTGTTTTGTTTTTTTTTTTTTTTTATAGCTACATTAAAATGTCTTTATCTCAACCCATGAGTTTTCTCACTTTTACTCTCCTGATTCTCTGTCCCATCCATCTGGGAGATTGAGAGAGTAAATGAGTGAGTGAGTGAGTGGCTGTGTGGGGCTGATTTGACAGCTGGAGTTAAATCACAACATGACAAATAGCAGGATACAGATTTGTGGCTCTTGTGTCTTTGAGCTGGGACACAGGAAAATGGCTTCACAGCAAGCAAATGCACAGCTTTCTTCATCAGAGCTGTCTTAGTTATGTGGCCTGTCTCAAGCAGCAAATCCTTACTCAGTTTCAAAGGTTTGCAAGGCTTTCCCATTTTGAGGGTTTAAGTGAATGCTGTTGCATCCTTTTCAGTCACTGTCTGTACAAGGAAGTCTTTCTTGTAATTCCTGGTTTTCCCTGATGCATGCCCCTCCCTGAGTTTCTGGATGCTGTGTGGTTTCCAAAGGCTGCTGCATGTTCTCACTGTGCAGTCAGGAAAGAAACCCTTACTGCTTACAGTGAGGAGAAGGCTAAGTCCTTTTTGTCCTCATAAAAATATACATTTGAAAATATTGCTGTGACTTTGTTCACATATCTCTCAGGGTTAAGGAGTAAATTTCTTACCATGAATGCTCTTCCACAGAGTTTTACAGAGAAAAGCTTCTGTGCTTCAAGTTGCCATAACAAATGAATTTTCTGCTTTCTCCTTTGCATGTCCACTATTTGTCTTCATCTTCCCTTTTGCAAAAACCCTTTAGAAGTATTTAGCATCACAAAGGTAATCTGGTTTTTAATAGTGTTTGTAATCATGGAAAGGGCATAATCACATATTTTTTAATTCCTACAGCATTTAATTTCTTAGTCATGGCTGGTTATGATTGCTTGGAAACCTGGTTGTAATCTGTCTTCTTTGTTAACCCATTCCTTTTATATTGTTGCACTCTTTGCCTCATGCTGTCTAATTAAATTTTTGGTCCTTAAAGGATGCATGTGCTTGACATCAGCTTGGCTTGATGAAAACACAGCTATGACTCATTTGTTGGGGTGGGTAAAAGCTGAATGTTTGGAGCACTGTGGAGTCTTTCCTACTTGATGAAATGGGACATTTCATTTAATTCCTGCTGATCAACTCAGTCTTGTCATAAACTGATTTATTTTCCCTTCTTGATGTGATTTTTGGAAGCAAGCCATTATATTGATTAACATAAGAAAAACAAGAAGAAACTACATTTAAGAGACTATTATAGCCTGCTTCTTGAAAAAAACCCCAACAGAATAATCTGAAAATGCTGGCTCGAGCACATGTTTCTCCTAATGTTATAGCCAAATTTGATAGAAGGACCAAGGGTCCCAGAGATATCAAGTTAAATACAAGATCTATGAAAATAAATTGTGTCTGCCAAGTAGGATAGCTGGGATAAAACCTCAACAACTACTACCATGCCAAAACCCACACAGTAGAGACAGGAGGCCAGCAAAGAACAGATGAAGTATCAGTAAACTTTGACCTTAGAAGAACCCCCCCACCCCTTTTTTTTTTTTTTTTTGGACAAACATTTCTTCTTTAAACCCCATAGAACTGAAAAGAATTAATCACAAGAATTACTTCATTTCAGACATGCAGTTGTACTTGGGATAGCCTGTGTGAGTGTGGGATATCACCATGCAGCTCCTGAGCCAACTTTTAATTTGGGCCAATCTGGCTTACTTAAGTGCAGTGCTATAACCTGAGAATTGGGCCCTGGATTTTGGTAAGGATTTACTGTAATCCTGCATGCTACAATAGATAAGCACTTATCTTGTTATCCTGCATTGTGTTTCATTCCTTTTTTAGCTCTCATCAGCACAAATGCAGGAAAGATTTTTTTCAAGTAGAAGATACCAGCTTCTAACAAAGGCTAATACAACTTTCCTTGTCCTGTTACAATTGTGGTTAGGTTTGAACAGGTTCTGCTAGGCTGAAAGTTTTTTGACATGTATTTGTGAAATGAAGACACATTGTGTTTCTTTTTTACCATTTGAGTTTGCATTTAGAGATACCTTGAGAAACTTCCCTGCCTTAATGTGGAGGAATAGGTATAGGAACTATTCAGGCTAATTAACTCTAATGAAAGCCACACCTAAAGAAGTAACTGTATTTGGCAATATTTAGAATGATAGAATGGTTTGGGTTGAAACGGACCTCAAAGACCATTTAGTGCCAACCCCACTGCCATGGGCAGGGACACCTTGCACTAGATCAGGTTGCTCAGAACCCCATCCAACCTGGCCTTGAACACTTCCAGGGATGGGGCATCCACAGCTTCTCTGGGAAAGTTGTTTCAGAGCCTCTCCATCATCACAGTAAAGAATTCCTTCCAAATAGCTAAATAATCAGTATTGTCCAGGCATTAGAATTCTGAATTATTCTAGATGTGGATGCAAGCTGAATGCTTTCTGCTAGGGGTTTTCTTGCTATTGACTTGCTGGTCACCAGAGACCTTAGGCCTCCTGGGTTGGTAAAACTTGGATGGCTTTGAGGCTGACTGATATTCTGGCCATTACACTTTGTCTGACTTGCTGCTGCACTCCTGACCATACTAAATTAAACACATCATTTAGATAGACAGTGCATGCAGTGTGCAAGGCAAGGATGATGTGCAAGAGTAGCTAGAGGCTGCTCCTCTTCTTTGGAAGTAAAAAGACAAATCCTTCATGGTTGTTCAGGGTGAGGTCCTGAAGATTAACTTCAGTCCCTTCCAGTCATAACTATCCATGTGGTTTTGGGACAGAATAATTATAACAAGGCTAATAATTGTCTTTTCTGATCAAACTTACGCTTCAAAAATTTTTACACATGGTCTCTTACACATTTACAGTTAGGTGAGAGTAACTGTCTTTTATCTGAAAGTCTTCTGTCTAATCTGAGTATAATTTAAGCAAAGTGAAATACCTTTCTGTAAAAACCCAATGGCCATGTGCATTTCCCTCCATATCTGCCCAGACATCATTGGTTTTATGGAAACTTTCAGTAATCCAAACCCAAAATTCATAGCCATTCATCTACAAAACTCATCTAACTATTGTGAGATTATATGTAGAGTTTCATTAAAACTATAGAAAAGAGCAAGTAAGCAAATGATCTTCACACAGAAAGAAAGGTGTACACATACAAGAGAGAAATGCAGAACCTCTAGTTTCTGTTCCAGTAAAATGACTTCTTTGATGTTGAAAGAAATTGTCTTTTCCACCTCAGTATAAAAACATTTAGAAAATGCATGGAAAAAAGTGGCAGTAATATAGAAGAAAGAGGTTTATGAATGAACAGAAGAGAGCACAGGCAGCTCAGAGCAGCCATGCAGCGGCAGGTTGGAAGCTGGAGGCTCAAATGGTTAGAGAGAAGACATAGGAGTAATAACTGCAACAGATGGATAATGCCAGCAGTTCACAACTGTGTGCTGGTGTGGGGCTGAATTATCCTTGATTCTGCTTCATAGACCCCAAAACCAAATCACAGAAGCCTCTCCAGCTGACGGAGAATTTATATAAACTTTAGTGTCATAAATCACAGAAGCCTTATGGATATGTAACACACACAGAAATTGAAGGCATTGTCTTAGAAATTGAATGAAACAGAACAGAACTGAATAGAATATTTGAGTTGGAAGGCACGTACAACGATCATCTAGTCCAACTGTCTGACCACTTCAGGGCTGACCAAAAGTTAAAGCATGTTGTTAAGTGCATTGTCCAAATGCCTCCAGCAACCACCCATTGCTGGAGAAGAGACAGAAAGCAGTATCTACCCCTGTTGCAAAGTTTTCTCTTCCCACCCCCTCCATAATTGTTGATGGTTCGACAAAAGGCAATGAATTAGCCTCCCTCACTGGATGCTATTTCAAATTTCTTTCCTCACTCAGAATTGTCAGAAAGAGCTGCCCCTCTCAGCTTCCCAACAGGCTCCTTTTTGCATTGTTTTCCCAGCTGCTCCCATCCCTTGGCATTTAGTGTCAGCTGTGGATGCTGAAGAGTAGCTGGGAAGAAAAACAGAGCTGAAAGACTACAGTGGTCATTAAGAAAAATAACAGCTTAGAGAGCGGAGGTTGAAAATTTATAATTATGAAGCCATGTGCTATTCAAGCAGAGACAACTTCCAGTGCTGATAACATTATTTATCACTTGTGTGGCACTTCAGACACGGTCACTAATTAATCCTTATGACACATCTGTAAGTTGTGCCAGAGTACTGCTGTCTCCCACTTTTACTGTGCAAGGAAACAGAGACATTAAGAGCCCAAATGAGTAAAGGTCAAAAGGAACACTAAGGCAGAAAGATGCTCAGTTGCAGCTCACTACTTCTATCACAAAGGACAACTTCTTTATGTAGGATGGCGAAAGCAGTACTGCCTCCTGCTATAACCCAAGCCTGTACAACATAAATCATGTGAAAGAGATAAAAAATGACTCAATGTTGTTATAACATAAATCATGTGAACCAAACAGAAAGTGTCTCAGTGTTGTTAGACAAACTCACTGTACAGAGGTAGTAGAGACCTTTGTTTAACCTGGTGCTACACATGATCCCTATATGCAGGAGAGTGGGCAGAGGACTGTTCTCAGCCTCCCAGGACAAAGCTCCCCTTGGATTTTCTGCCACCAAGGCAGGTTGCACTGCCTGCTAAGTAATTTTGTCCCTAGTACTACCAGAGTGGAAATATTGCCAAAAATAGACAAGAAAACTAGGGAAGAAAACCAAGAGCACTTGAGAGCCTGTTTGAGCCGCCTGAAAGTTAGTGAGTGTTATCTTCCAGAATTAGCCTATTTCTTCTTTTCAATAGGATGAGAGGGAGTTTATTCTTTCTTCATTCAATTTTAATGGCAAAACCTATACAGCAGAATCAAAGAAGATGCAAGCTGGATGATGGTGCTGAGTTAGGCTGGCATCATCTGAGCAGAGACTTTTAACAATGAATAAAACTTATTGATTTCTTGAAGCAGAAAGTTCATTGCTAAAACACCCTCATTTTGCAAATTCTGTGTGCAATCTAATATAGTGTAATAGAGTTCACATCGATATCAGCAAGACCACAAACTGCTGCAACCCAGCTGGTGTTGTGTCATGCTGTCCCAAAATCTCCTGTGAGGAATGCACAAAGGCAGCTATGAGCTAGAGTACGGTTTAGAGTTTCTTCTTGACCTCTCATCATTAGGAAGCTGCCTGCAGCATGAGATGCCCAGCTAAACCTCAGTTTTATCACCATCTACAGCTCACTCTGGAGAGCCCCACTTGGAGGTCCATTGCTTCAGTGACCCACTGCAGCACGGAGCTCTGCAGCCTCATTTTAAGCCTCTCCTTCAACATCTCGTATTTGCTGTCACTGCATTCATTTGAGTGTTCATTGCACTGGTGTTTCAATGCCCCAAGACTAGCAGATCCCAATTCCTTCTTTCCTTCCTGGGTAAACAATAATGAACTTTTCAATTTCTCTTCAAATCAGTTTTTCTGTGTCCCTAATGATTCCTCGAGCTTAATGTTGAATCTTTTATTATTTGCTTTGAAGTCTTTCTAGGTGCCTATCTGTTCATCTAACCATCCACGCTCTGAAAGATGTTTCTGCAGAAACTGCCAATATTTCACTCCAAATTTACTTGCAAATTAAACAAAAACAGGTTTGGAAAAAATCACAGCTTCTATTTTTTTATTGTAGCCCTAAAGATCCAAGAGTACTAATTGCCTTGTAAGTGCAATTCCGATTTTACACTTGACAGTTATGAATTTATGCCTTTTATCAGCTACGTTTCCCCTTTTGTTAATTACTTTTTGCTTAACGGAACTGTTTCATCTCTGGCTTTTGTTACACCCTCTCCTTCCACTTGGAAGATGCTTTCTCCTTTTCTCTTCCTATCTGGGCATGCTCTGTGTAGCAAAAATACGAATATATTCTTTTTGTACTTCTGAGTGCTGATTGGAAGGACTTCTTCATTGACAGTGACACTCACAGGAAATGTATGACCTGGAACTAAGGACACCAGCCTCTGTAAACTGTTGTGCAGCTTCTGGTAGTATTGAGATGCAGAGAGCGAGAGGGGGGAAATACTGCCAAAAATAGGAAAGGAAACCAGGGGAGAAACTCAGAAACACTTGACAGCCAGGTCTGCATCTTAGGAACAACAGAATTGACTCATTTGGCTTCTAGCCATTTGCGGCAATGCATACGTAAGCCTTCTTCCTAAGCACTATTTAAAATTAATGACAGTATATTTGTTAAAAATTGGCCTGGGAAAGAAACCTATCATATTAACAATACTAATCAGCACAGGCTTGAATAAATAATCACCACTGCCCTCCCGCTCACCCTGCCAGGCTGTGTGCCAGTGTTTTTTGGCTTGTTTCTATTCAGAGGCAGTAAATGACTTTCCCTCCATGCTGCCAACCAGCCCCTTCATCTGGAGCCAGTTGTGGTCTCACCCTGACAGCAGCTCTGGGGCTGAAAACAACTGATCAAACTTCTCAGGTGACTGCACTTTTTGTACCTGATTAAATGCCACCTTGTTGCCAAGAGAAAAGCTCTTTACCTTCGGATTGCTAAAGAAGTCACCAATCAGGGAACAACAAACACAAACCGTCCCTCAGCACAACCTTTTTGCTTGGATTTGATGCAAAACTAACACAGTGCGGTACTTACTTCTGGTCCCAGTTTCTCCAGGAGATGATGAAAAAAATTGTCAAGCTCCTTCCCTTCTATGTAACCATTGTCTAAATAAAAGTCAAATATATTAATTGCCAGGGGGTACTGCCTGAGTTCCAGGAACTGTGTCAGGGGCTGTGTGCAGGGAGCTTGTGCCTGGATGGTCAGGATCTCAGCTGGGGGCCCTGCCTGCCCATTCCGGGAGGTCCTGTTTGATTTGGTCACACCTGTGTAGGGACTGGGCACAGAAAACTTTTCAGAAAAAAAATTCCACAAATTGGCCCTTGAAGAGGGAACAGTAGAGAGAATGGGGAGGTGATGAAAAGGCAAAAGCTTTGGGCTGAAAAGGGGGGGGTTTACGGATGTGATATTCCACGGCCACGATAAGGAGGTAGGCGTGGGCTCAGAAACACTCGCAGGACCTCGAGGGGATGAAGCTCGGACATGCTGGCAGCAAGCCATGGTGTAGGCTCCCAGCCACACGTACAGCAGCCCAGGCCCCCCACACTGCACCTAGACCACCCGCACGGACCCCCCTTCCCACCCGCATGGGCAAACCCCTGCGTGGCACCCGCCCACCCTTCGGGCTGCCCCCACGCGTGTCCCCCTCCCCGCTGTCCGCACTTGCCGTCGGTGTCGAACCACTGCCAAGCCCCGAGGAAGGCTGCGGCATCCAGGCGCCCCTCGGCGCCGCTCTCCATGGTGCTGCGCCCTGTTCTGCCCTGTCTCGTCCTGTCCCGTCCCGTCCCGCAGCGCCGGCTCTGCCCGGGCACCGACGGCGCGCCCGGCTTTGAGCGCGGCTGCCCCGCCCCGGGGGCGGCCCCACGGCCGGGGGGAGAGGGCGACAGTCCCCCCGAGGCGCCGGGCACAGCCTCGGCTCCCCGGGTCCCATCGCGAATTGCTCGGGCACAGGCTCCGGCAGGACCGACCTCGGCCTTCCAGGCGGGATGGAGATGCCCGACACCGCAGCCCCGGCTTCGGAAGAGCCGTGTGCCGCCCGCAAACGACCTTTAAGTGTTCAAGCCTCCGGGAAGGAAGGCAGAAGTTCTTGAGGGAAATGTGCGGCTTCAGAGAAGTGAAGTTTAAGGGGAGAAAAAAGTTTTTTAAAACTTGTAACTCTTCTCCTCTGTTTATGAAAGCAGAGCAGCAGTGGGCAGAGATCTCTCACCTTCTAATCCCTCCCAGCCATCAGGGGGGTTTTCCTTAAAGGAATGTAAGCCACAGAGTGAAGGTGGACAGAAATCTACACCTTCTTCCTCCTATAATACTAATTAAAAGAAGAAAACATGGCGTTCAAGATCTCAGTGCTGATAGAGCATCATATTCATGATCTCCCTGCTTGGAATTAGATGTGATTTGAATGTCACCTGTGTATTCACCTGCAGTGATTTCAGATACCTGGGGCTGGGCTGTGTATCTCTGTGTGCTCCCAGAATCATTATTATCTCCTCTGAGATCCCTTACACATAGTTTTTTCCAGGTTGTTTTTGATTCAATACATATTCAATATATTTCAATTCTGTGCACACACTGATTGCTTTAGAGAGGCTCTCAGAAGCAGAGCAGAAAAGGCTTTAAAAAAGTATTTAATGTTTTCCTTGAGCAGCAAACTTGACCCGAAAGGAAAAAAACCTCATAAAAAACTTAAAGTCGTGTTTTAGTCAGGAAATACCAGGTCTGTAAATCATTCTTTCAGAGAGATCACAACAGAGATCACACAGCTGTGTCCATCTTTTCTAGTGTGCAAAGGAAAAGGAGGTCGTGTGAAGCTGATGTGTTTAAACAGCAGCATGGGAATGGCTGGTATGGGGATGCCCTGGACAGCAGCCTGGGGTCACCTTTGGACCTCAGAAAAACGATCCTCAAGATGTTAATGCAAGGCCAAAAGCATTCCCTGAGTGTGCTGGGATGGGATATTCCAGCATGGGAGAGGAAGATGTGCTTGCTAGGGAAGCTTAAGTTTAGGGGACACCTGCCAACCAGAGACACTCCACAGGTTCCTCTGTGACCCATCCTTGCCTCACTGTCAAAAGGCATTTCTGGCCACAGGTGAGTGCTCCCCCAGCCTCTTCTCCCCAGGGCTTCCCACCACATCTTCCTGCCCAGTGGTGGCCTCATATGCCCCATGGGAGCTTCCTGAGCTCCTCTGTGGGATGAGGTTACCTGGCACTGCTCCGTGGCACAAAGATCACTTTTTGGACCTGTCTCTCTTCCCAGGACCCAGAACCCATCTGCCCTGATTCAGGTTTTAAGGAAAGGGCTGTGCATCAGTTTCTAGCAAGGTTTCTAAGCTGGCTTTGGAAAGTATCACCACAACTGATACCAGGAAGGATCCTCGGTAGTATGATCACTACTACTAGTTTTACACTAAAAGATATTTTTAACAAAACTAACTTACAAGGAAATATTACCCATGTTTTGAAATATTTTGCAAGGGGAACCAACCATTTGACAGAGATGGAAACAGCAAGGTTTAACAGCAAGAGATGCAAAACTCAGCAAATCCCAGCCTGTGCTAGGTTAGATGCTGGCTCCATTGTTTCTGGCTCAGCTGGTGCAGAGTGTGTGGGTGTAGGGTGCAAAGAGGTGCAATGACAGTTCATGTCAGGTACTGATGGATGTGGTGTGACACAGATTACCATTCCACAGATGTTCTTATCCACAGATTCCCACCAAGGCCAGGTTTTTCCAGCCTTCCCACATTCAGCCCCCCAGACTGTGAGACTTCTGTCCTCTGCTCTCTTTTCCATTTTGGACCAGCAATGGGATCCCTTGAATGCTACAGGGGAGCAGCCAGCCCCTTTCCACCAAGATGCTGCTGAAAAGGAAGGGTCAGGACTCAGGCTATCAGAAGGGATCTAAGAAGAGATTTCCCAGAGGAAAAGCTGACAATTCCCCCAGCTGCATACTGTTTGATGCTACTGTGATAGGGACTGCAGTTTCAGTTGTAGTTAATGATTTTCATTATTTCAGTCTTCAGTTAGAATTTAATGTTGTCCAAATGAACAGCCTCCACAACACTCTCCTCTACCCTCTGCTGGGTCGTACCCACCTAAGTAAATGGGAAGGGAAGGAGGCATTCCTGGAATGATGCTAAACAGAGATTACAGAGTTAACTTTACTCCATTCAGTGAAACCAAATTGGATTTGCCAAGCTAACAGCCCCTCTCCTGCCTTCCCTGGCTGGTAATAATCTAATTAAATACCCTTTCTCCCATGCAGCTTTTTTTCTCTTCAATTCAACTTACTGGAAAAGCAGAAAAAACAGGCTCTGAAGGACTTGGGCTGGGGTCAGCTGGCAGAACTTACCACAAATTGCCAAAGCAGCATCAGCATAGTGGCATAGGAGTAAAATCTCAGCACAGGGCTGAGAGGGATCATGGCAGCATATCTGCTTTTCCATGTAGGCTTTCCAAACACGGGCACTTGGAACCTGCATGTAATAAATCCTTAGATCAGCTGATGCAGGGGTGTCAAAGGCCGAGTAGCTTTCTAATTGGAAAGAGACTCTTCTTGTAACTGCGGGAGCCTCTTCAGTTTGCTATGGGATACAGAATAAGAAATTAAATTCTGCAATAATACAGCCCTTGCAATGACACCTCCAAAAATGCAGTCCCCTTCATCTGATGTGCAGAGACTCACAATTTGTTATCTATTTGAAAATACGGGGTGTCACTGTTCAGCTTCTTGGTGCTGATGAGCACTGTTGCTCTTACAGCAATTTCTCTTCAGTACTTGGGATGAAGGGAATTTGCACCCCCAGGACAGTGGCAGCCCCTGCCCCCGTGGGGTCTCTGATGCAGCAGGAGCAACTACAGGTGAGATGGCCCAGAGAAGGGGTGATCTGGCAGCCTGGTCCTGGTTTCTGTCCAGGCAACTGCCTCATCCCAAGGACCAGTTTGTTGCTTGCAGCATGCTGATGGAGAATTGATAACTCTGTCCTGAACTCAGAGGAAAAGAGTTTTTTCAGGAGCTCTGCCATTGCTCTGCATCAGTCAGAACCTCTGGTGTGTCTCACATCCTCAAGGGGCACCTGGATGCAGTCCCCCTGGCCTGCTTTCTAGAGACTTGCCATCAGCTCTTACACTATTCAATTTGTTTCCCTGTCCTGCAGATCACTGAGCCTCACTTCTGCATTTCTTCACCCTGTTCAGAGGCCTGTTCCCAGGTTTCTGAACACACAAACTGAACAGCTCCCCATGACACATCATGCATAGCTCCATGTGCTTTGCTAGCTACCACTGGATTTCAGTGTAGGAGCCCCTGCTGAAGATAGTACCTCTCAGCTCCTGCTCTCAGAGCATCAGAAGGACAACCCAGGAGCATTTAGCCTTTCAGTAATTCTCTAACACCAAATAAATAAATAATCAAAGTAAATTACTAAACCGAACCACTGTCTCTATGATGAAGTAATGCCTTCATCACCCCACAGCCCTTCTGCCCTTGTTCCAGATAGGCCATGTGCCAGAACAAGGAGCAGACCCATGAGGACAAGCCTGCAGTGCCAGCACCTTCAGCTGAGGTGTTCCAGACAGCTTTCCACCCAGTTCTGTCTCAGGAGTTCAGGAATGGGCACATGAGATGGCAGAAGTTCCATGGGTAAATCCACTGAAGCCTCGATGCTGTCAGGAATCCTTAAGTCTGCAAAGCTGCCCTTGAGAAACCTCAGTTTCAGGAAGGGAAAAGATTTCCATGTACAATGATCAGAGCAGCTTTTTAAGTTGTCAGTCAACAGCAGGGCCTGCTGAAACAAGGTGCCATCATGGCCTGAGGGCCAGGGAGTCCTGTCTGTTTGGTGAAGCTGGTTGCTCTTAACCAAAAATGAACACACCCCTCTTCACTCCAGCCGAAGACACCCCAGCTGCCCTACCTGTGGTCATGAAGGCATTGGAAAAGCTGGACAATAGTGGAAGCAGTCTCAGGTAGCTCTGGAGGCAATTGCTCTGTTGCTGGTGAGATGTTTGTGTTGGGAAGAGGCATCTCTGCAAGAGGATGGGCACAGAGATGAGTAGGAAAGCTGTAAAGGTACCTGGCAGATCTTCTTATGATCTCTTATATCTGGGATGGGGATATGGAAGCCAGCCCTAGGTAGCATTTTTGTCTCTTAATCAGGAGACAAGTTAATGTTTATGTAACAAAGTGAAGGCATTTTAATTATCCAGTGGGCAGTTTGTAACCTTTGAGAGACTCTGGCAATGCCATCAAGACATTCCAAGGAGTTAAAAGGCAGCAAGACCCTGGCCACCACCTTCCTGGCTGCCTGCCTGGAGCTACAGAAAGGTCTCAGAGAGGGGGCAAGGGCTGACAGCACTGAGACAGAGTGATTCAGATAGCTGGATTTTGTCAGCTCCTACATTAGAAAGAGGTCATCACAATGTTTTTGTGTAGTAATTTTCATCCTTCTCACTTACAAACTATTTCTTGGGATGGGGAAATACTGCTGTGCTTTCTCGGCCTGAGAGTCCAGCATTAAAAGATAATCTCTGTTACTCACCTGCACTGTGTTTGTTATGAGATTCTCTGGGCCATGGCTGCAGGAGAAGCAAACAACAGTGTTGCTACCTGAAACTTCACTCAAGTTTCAGCACAAACAGAGGATAATCTCCAGAGGTGGGATTCAGGCACAGCCCATCCAGCATTAGCATCCCTGGGTGTGGGGAAAGCAGCATGGCTCTCTCACACATCTCAAGTAGGAACAGAGATTTCTGGTATTTTCCTAAAAATTATTCAGTACCTTTTTTCCCATGCAACAGGAGAGAGAAATCATCTCCACATTAATCAATTAATATGCAGTGGCAGGGAGAGTTTGTGCCAGTGGCAACTCTCAGTTAAGTGCGGTGGGTCGCACAGATTGGTGACTAATGGGTGGAAAATTTTATGATGATTGCAGTTCCCATCTCTGGAAGCAGCTATTTACTGTTGTTACGGCACATCAGGGAATACTTTAAAAAGATCAAAATCTATCAGGGAGTGGGAAGTAGGTCCTGCAGATGTGGTACAGAGCTATCTGAGTTCACACTGGGGTCTGGCACGCAGCCACAGCCCTTCTCCAGTGCATCTCAGACAGGGAAGTGCTGCTACATACATCACAGGTGAAACTCCTCAATGGAAAAGCCTGAAAACCAGATTTATGAGCAAAGAGCAGGGCAGCTCCCTTCAAGAGAGCTCCTTTCCCCTTTTTCCCCAAGGGTGGATCAGGTTGGTAAAGGTCTGAAAGGAGATGCTGGTGCTGGGACCCCTTCCAGGGCAGCATTTCTAACTGGGTGACCAGGGCTGCTGGTCATTCCCTCTCATTTGGTTATACAGTACGCATGCTTATGTCCATGGGAGAAGGAGAGGACCTGTCACCTCAAATGCTGCCACCCCTTCACTGCCACCCCTAAATATGGTGAACATAACATGCAGCTGCTGACTTGCCTGACACCAGCGATGGCCCAGAGACCATGCCATCATGTCAGACATAACCCCAGCTGGATATGTGAGCCCTTTCTGTGCAACCCAACCACACAATATGGCACTGTGATGATACCCTCAGCTGCATAAGGAATGCCAGCAGCATGCCTGGAAGCAACCACCTCTCCTCCCATGCCAAATGCTGCTCCCACCATTGTTGGCACAGCTGGAGGTGCTCAGGCAGCACTCAGTGTATGACAGGAAGGAACACAGGGTATCGATGGTATTCAAAGATGCTATGGATCCCCTGGGAGAAGTAGCAGTCCTTTCCTTCAGTGGTACCATAGCTGATCTCTGCTCAGTCTCCCAGGAGCTCTGGGGATCTCTGCCATTGGCATCCCCCCAAGAAAGCTGAATATGGCTTTCAGACTCTGCCCCTTACCCCGCCAGGGCAGCATATGGGTCAGGACAGGCAGGGAGCACAAGGTACTGACCACAGTGCAGCTCAGGCAGCAGGGAGGCAAAAAGAGAAACAAGGGTTTCCCCAGCCACAAACCTGCTTCAGAGGGCCCACAGCTCATGGAAAGGCAGTACCTTCCTCCCTGCTCCACAGAGCTGTGATCCCTCAAACCTCCCGAGGAGCTTGGCTTGGCACCAGGGTAGAATGACTGTTCCTCCCTGAAAAACACTGGCACTTACCCATGGCCTCTAAGAGCTCAAGATACTGAAAATAAAAGTCACTATTTCTTAAATGTAGAAGAGGCGCAAGGAAGGGGGTGCTTTACAACATGAACTCTTTGCAGTCAGGCTGATAGCACTGGGTGTGTCAGGCAGAAAGATAGTAAAAAAAATGAAAACCACCATTCCCCTCCACACCCACAAACACAAAAAACGCCAAACCTCAGGTCTTTAAGAGCTCTCACCAGCACTCCCCTAAAGTTGTTTCTCACCACTCAGCCTGCCCAAAACACACTGATGGCTGGAATGAAGACTGGAATGGCTTTTCATAACTAATATGGAAATACACTGCTGTCTAATGAATTCATTACACTCTAGCAAAAAAATGTTACAGCGCTACTGCTCTTCTCCTTCTTAACAGCACAAACACATAATTTGTCTACAGCCCTTGAGACATCCCTGCCTTTGGCTTATTGATACGTGGGTCATGGGCACACATGAGTGCCGTGATTTCTCACAGCAGGATCAGTACCTCAGTATCTCAGATAACTGACAAGAAGGACATTAAGCACAAGTAAGAAATTCTCAGCAACTAACTTCTCAGGAAGCTAGACGCTATTTTAAATTTTTTCTTAATTAACACCACCACCCTTGCTGGTAATTTTCTTAAATTCACAAAACCAATAAATAGGGCAATCCTTCTTGCATACTTACACTTCCCAAGCAGTTGTCTTTTCCATGTCTTATGGGAATAAAAATTGAATTTTATTACTGGATTAATTTTAATTTCTAATACAAGCATTTCAAGTTTTCATTTGCAAATTTGTCTTTTGTTCTTAGCAATGACAAATAAATCAAGAATATATATGCAAATATGAGGAACTCTCCCTGAATGATTTCAGACAAATGTAGAATTTCAAGACACTGCAAACCGCAGGTATGATCCCCCAGCCCTCAGGACCTCTTTCCCACAGCCTTGTAGCCTACTTTTGAGATGTTCTGTTTTGACTTAGCAGCCCTTTATACTGCAATAGGAGAAGTTGCAATAGCAGGCATGTACACAGTGATCAGACAGAAAGCCATCTAACGAGCAGCTATCTCAGCACTTTTGTCCCCTCAAGAAGCCACAGAAGGGCCAGGGAAATTGCTCCCGGGAGGGAGGTACCAAACCAATTTTATTCCGTCCTGCTGGATCAAAATTGAGAATTTAGATAGCAGGTGTTTCTGGCTCACATGAAGGCTACTTTGCTGAAGATCCCAAGGGAGGAGATTAGCAGACAGATCTTCCTTTAGCAGCTGTATGAAGATGATGTATATGTGTCCCTTTCAGCTGCAACAGGCACTTTACTAAAAGCAGCAAAATGATACAGGTTTTGTCTTAACCGCACACTTTGTCTACCTGACATAACGCCAGCTTTCCAAGAGCAGAGACCACCAGACCACAAATAGTGCTGTAAAAAAAAAGACTAGTATGTCAGTTGTAAAATCACTTTTTTTTTTATTGTTACAAATATACATATGAATAAAATCCCTTCAACCTGTAATGTAAGTGGGTAGCTGTGAAATTTGCACCCCCTCCCTCAAAAGCTGAAATGTTTTTACAGATGTCGAACTATGTTTCTCATAGAATTACACATTGAAAGGAAGCTAATATGCAGACAAAACTGAGGAAGGCCTCTAGAAAACACCAATATTAATAAAATTTCAATTGCCCTCATTCCAATCAATATATACATTAATATACGAATGTGGAAGCATACCATGATTATACGTCATCCAAATCCTTCTCTGTTGTGCTTTATGACAGTACACAAATGTAAGTGTTGACGCTTTATGTACAGTAGGAGAACAGGAAGAAAGAAGCTCCCTATGGGAGAATGTAAAAACCATACCCAAGCATTTAATATATATAATCTATACAAATTATTTTATTAGTGTGCTCTTTTAATATAATTACAATGTGCAATTGCATACCGCAAGAATATATTTATAGGTAAGTCACGTGCAGATCTGACACATTTACATTCAGCAGTACAACACATTACCTGCTGTACAGTGTATTAGTGTAAGACAGTGTCCAGTTAATTTGCTTTGCTTTCTAAATGCCCTAATGCAGGGCACTCTTTGTAGCTGCTTCAGAGAAATTCAAGTAGAATACGTGAAAGAATGACTGGCTTTAGGCAAAGGCATGGAAAGGAATGTCTGCATTGTACAGAACAGAAATTAAGGGCCGAATCAATGCAAGTGTACTGTAAATCACGATTGGAAGATCAGGTTTTCTGCATGGAAATGTACCTGTGGTGAAAGAGCAGCTGGCTACAGGGGCTGTTGATTGCTGCCCAAATCTTATAAAAAGCTCTTGCACTACGAAGCACTTGTACTGATTGCTAAACAAAAATAAAATCTTTATCTGCTTCTTCGCCAGAGTCACTGGACTTGCTTCCCTGATGACCGTCTTTACTTAAGGACCTCTGCTTCAGTTCCTGGAACTCATGAGACTGTTGCCCAGGGCTTCTTTTGGCAGCTGCATAAAACAGAAATAGGTCTTACTAATGATTGTAGAAGAGAGAGGAAGGAAGGGGAAAAAAGTCACACATGCACACAGGACCTGCTCCTGATCCTACTCATTTCACTTGCACTAGTGCAAGTAGCATAGGTCCATTAGCTCTTCAAGCCAGAAAAAGGCAAGAGAGAAGAGAGCGCAATTGAGCAAGCTTTATTCCACTGTTGGCAAGCAGGCAAACTTGAAATATGACACTCAGAACTTCACTGTGACACAGATAAACATTACAGTTAGAAATGACCTGGAGATTTTCTTCTCCTCACACCACTTCCAAAACAGAACAGCATTCTTTTTTTCCAGCTGGGACAAATCTCAGACTGTACATTCCTGACTGCTCAGGTGGATATCCCCACTAGGCACCCCTCAGACCAGCAGCACATATCCCAGGCAGCCCTGCATTCCTAGCAAGACACATTTATATTCTCCCTTTTGACTCAGTGGCTTTGATCAGTACAGACATTCACCGTGGCACGCAAGTTATCCAAACTGCTTCTCCCTGCCCCACTGCACTGCCAGGTCCTGATACCCTCCTTACTCCCTGATACAAGGGACACTCATGGCTCTGAGCCAAAAAATTGTCTCTTCCAGATGACACCATGGGCTCTCCACCTTGCCGTACTGGGTAATGAGGAAAGCAGAAGGGTATACCCACTTTCCATGATTTAATTGCAAACAGTACCCATTTTGTTTGCCCTACACTCTCAAATCTCTGTAAAGCCACGGTTTTCTCCAAACCTATAAGCTTTGAAATAAATTGAAAAGAAGGTTGTAAAACCTTGTTAAGATTCCTGACCTAATCAGTGGTCTATGACTGCTATGGTAACTAGAGGGTTATACCCATTAATCAGGGTGACATTACCCAAGGATTGCTAGCTTTAGAGATCTCATGTTTCCACTTAAAATGAAACTTTAAACACACTTAATGTGACTTTGTAGCAAGCCATCTCAGTGCATCCTCACAAAATTAAATGTTGTGAGACCCTCTTTGTTCTACCATTTCAGGTAAGGATGTCCGGCTTTGGTTTGCACTGGTCCTTGTGCCTGATCATGTTTGTGAACCCCTCTCTTGACAAGGCACCAGCAGCCACAGTGGCCATGAAGCACCACCTCTCCTTCCCCACACAGTGCTCACCTATAGCCTCACCACCGGCAGGGACACTGCCCTGTCACCAACACACAGCTCCAGACACAGCAGAGGCAGGCAAACAGCAGGCTCTCACTGAGGCATCACTGTGGCCATTTTAAAATTATACCAGGATGTGTTAGAGACTGGCAGGAATGTATTGAATGCAGAGAGTGATCCCAGGGGAGATGTTGCTGAGCTGCTGAGGCAGCCAACTAGTTCTCCAGAGTCCAAAATACCTGTCTCTTCATGTGCGTGAGCCAAAACAAAATATGTGAGGAAATGAGAGCCAGTAGTTACACACTCACTGCATTCTTATCCTGGCTTTGCAAATTGGGAAACAGGAAAGGATTTTGGGAAAGGTTTTTAAAGCTATTTCATAGAATTGGAGAGGGTTAAGATACCTAAATCCTTTAAAAAAAATATTCAGGCATTTCCACCTTCCAAAACAGCACTCTCCCTTCAAAGAAATAGGTGCCTGGAAATTTTTTTAGTCACTCTTGACACCTGTACCTCCTAGTAATTACCTGTCCCTTGTTTGGCCTCCATTTGCTCTTCAAACAAAACACAAAACACATCTGCAGCAGCCATTTCAGTGTACGGCCTGATAAATCTAGGCAAGGAGTTTGCCCTCAAAATGACTAAAAAATATATCAGGCATTTAAGTCCACATTGTGCAAGCAGGCTTCTGTCACTAGAGATTACCCTTGTCCAATAAAACCACACACAGGTGCCTCCATTGATCTGTGGCAGCAGCTCAGTTTTCAAAACTTACTTTATCAGAGAGATGTCTTAGAATGAACTAAAATATAATAACTTGATTATGATAGGAAAGATTCCAAGTTTGGATGGACTAAGTTTAATTCTACAATATGAAAAGGAAATCAGTTTATAAATTTTGGGCTGAGAATGTTACAAAAAGAATATGTGATGTTTTATAAATAGAAAAAACTGTGGGTAAATGGAGTTGCATAAGATGTTCAAATACCTAATGAAAATACTTCAGAAAAAAAATAAGTTTGAATAATTGTTTAAACAAACCAGTTAAGAGGTAAAGAGAAACATGTAAATGTGTACCATTTGAGATCAGGAGTTTTTATATTTTAAAAACACAGAGAGCAGCCAAACATTTTTATAGCATACTGCATGAGCTCACTGTAAGCCAAAGCTGCTCCTCAGTGCAGCACAGTGCTCAATTTGGGTTCTTTTGGTGTTTTTTTTTGTTTTTTTTTTGTTTGCTTATGCAACTGAAAATCATAGTAATAATAAACAATCTGATTTACCCAGTTCTCAAATGGTTTTGTGAGTGATGTACTGAAACTGGCACTAACAATATTCAAAACTAAAATGTATCTTGAAACACTCAGGTGCTTGCATCTTAGAAAGGCAAGGTGTGCAAGCACACAAAGCAGCAGACAGCCTACCTGCAGCGTGTTTGCACAGCAGTGTGCCAGTGCTGCTGCACTGAGCAATCACAGATTGCAACGAGTGCCCTTCTGCACAGGGGCTGCAGGCGCTAGATGGTACTGCTCACTGGGGTTGCCATGGAGCAAAAATGCACACACATTTCTTATCTGGGAAATTTTTCACACCATGTAACTCCCATGGGGATGGAAAGATCCCATGAGATTTTTACCTTGCTCGTAATCCAATGACAAACCCACACTCTTTTGTTCCTTCTTTGTTATTACTGTTTCTTAATTGTTAGAACCAGTTATCGAGCACCACCTTGATGAAAAATGAAAAATGCTAACCAGAAGTTGGCTGTGCCTTCCTCTGCCCAAGCACATTATCTTCCTCTTCTGCACTGGTAGAATACTGCCCCGGAGTGGTTTTCACGCTGCCAGATGGCTTGGCACAGTCATGAGCTGCATCTCTTTTTTGACAATCTCCTGTTTGTTCTAGCAAGGAAAAGGATTCATTTATACTCCTAAGATGTTCTGTAGGCCCATGTACAGAAAGTAATACAAAGAATTTCACGTATCCAACCCATTTAATTGATTAGTCAAATAGTAGTAATCAGTATGCCAGATGGTTGCTTAAATGTAGTCCAGATATTTGGGTTTGTTGGTAACTGCAGCCCAATCTTACAGCTGTGCAGTGCAAAGAGGTGTATTTGGAGATTGTCCAACAAACTATAGTTAAAGTCATTGACATAAAGCAATTTTATAATCAAGTATCATCTAATTTTTAGCTTTGTTTCACAGGAAGCTTGATTTTGTTTACTGACTTAGACAGATTTGCAGTGATTTACCAGTTGCAGAAATAAATTGAACATGCTAGCCTGAACAGCAGCAGAAAACAAGGACAGAGGAATGACTGAGTGAGGAAGTAGAACAGTAATGAAGAAAAAAGAAAGCATGAAAAGAAATAAAAACCAGAAATTTACTCTTTCACAAGTAATTTTATGCAAAGCATATCAGCTCCTTAAGGACCTGGAAACCCAACTTCATCCAGTCTAAACTATTATAAATAAAATGTATATAGTGCAATATAAAGCCAACTAGAGAACTCTGTGTTAGGCCAAATTGTCTGGAGAGGTCTAAGCAGTAAGAAAGTACAGTGTGTGACTCCTGTTGCTTTTGGCAATATGGATCATCTGAATACTCAGCCCTTTCCAGACACAGAAGTCCTTGAGTTTGTTGTGTCCTGCTAGGTCTACACAATTCAGTGAGAATGTAGTAGTTCTGCTGTACCTTTATAGCACAAGAGCATCATACAGGTGGCTGAAGTGAGAACAAAACAAATACCCCACATGTGCTGACATGCAGTCACCAAGTGGTAGCCATCACTGCAACAATTTTCCAAGGAGCACAACACCCAGACTGTGAGGTAAGTTGTTTCATAAAGAAAATAGTAGCTTTAGGATAGGAAGTGAGAAGCTTCTCAAAACTATCTGCAGCTTTGGGGATGGCTTTGCCCCACCTCTCATCTAGAGGGTAACAGTGGTCCCTGTGGGCAGCACATGAAAATCTGCTGTCAGAGAGTGGAAGAGCATTCCTTTGTTTCACAGCTTACGTGATGGGAATCACCTTGGATATCTTTCTTGAGGAGAGACCCAGGAAGGAAAGAGGTCTCACCCCCAGATTTCAAATGTCATCACTTGTGCCAGCTAACACCACCCTGATCAACATTTCAGTGACTACTTCTCCACATAGCCTATCCTATGCTACACTATCAGAGGAAGCCTTAGCTCTTCTAAGAGCCAACTGTGGGCAAGAAAATGCATCAGCAGAAGTAGAAATTCAGTGCACATATGAAAATCAGCAAAGAGAAGGCAGCAGTCTATTGTTGTACATAAGGGTACCAAGCCTTGTCCTGGCGCACAGAGATGCATTGCTCAGAAGATGAATTCAGTCACATGCAGTGACCTCAGAGAACGGAGGAGCACAAACTGAGCAACAGGCTGGCAGCAAGGAACAGTCATGGCAGCTCCCCTGGATATGTGGTGAACCACAGAGCTGCATTTCACATTATTGTGTGTGACCAATACCAAACAGCATCTGAGTTCAGATCGAACTAACCATAATATACACAATACAAGAGTCCTTTAATTGTTCAGTTACATTATTAATACCAAGGGATTCATCTTTCACTTGATTTGATCAAAGGAAGAAGGGTGAGGTGAAGGAGATGTGGAATAGGTGATCAGATATGCTTTCCTTGCTCTTTTCACCTTCAAATGAATAACCCTCTCCCCTTTCAAGTGTAAACAAATCAGGGGACAATGACACATCAAATTTCACTCAGAGATGGGCATACTGGAACAAGTCATACCAACACTCCTACCTTCTTGAGAAAATGATCTGACTGAGGGGCTGCTCTGACCGTCCTTTTCTTTATCAGAAGGAACCTTCTTCAGCACAGGTGGAAGCAGGGCAACTTTTGGGGAACTGGGACCGGAGGGAGACTCTGGAGCATCCTCTGTGGAGGACCACAAACAAAAGAGTGAGAAGTTACATTTGCACTGAAACTCACAGAAACAGTGCTGTTTATGATGGGCCAAACCTCAACACGATACATAAACAAGAAACAATCAGAATCTGTGTCAGAAAAAGAAGGATTTGGGAATTTACATTATGTCAAGATGGCATTATGTCAAAGATGGTATGATGGCCCTTGGTCCTGGTTAACGAATTCTAGGAGTCAAAGCAAAGATCTCAATTTCAGCATTTTTAAGGTGTACTGCTATCACAGCATGAGTAGAAATCTGATGGGACCAACTGAATTTCCTGCAAGACATAAGTATGCAATTACTAAAGAACAGCTGAAAGACATTTTGGATGGATTTTCAGAAATATTTGTTCTGTTTATATTTAGTGTCCTGACACATAATGAACTGATCAATTTGGTTGTTCTGCTTCACAGTTACAAGGCAAAAAAGTGGACCAGGGAAACAAGATATATAAATAGCCTAGAGAACTATACTTCCAGGAAAAATACTCCATCTTCTGGACTGTGAGGAAATCTGGAACTTGAATTCAAATCCATAGTTAAAACCATCTGGATATCTTGTTTCTCTAAAAGGCTGGATATGCATTATATATGGCAAGTTGACCACCATCTTTACAGTCCTTACAGGAAGACCTTTTCAATCTTCCACTAGACAGCTTTCATTTGGACAGTAGAGAAGTACAGCTACAGTGGATTGGTTAACCTGCTTGTATGTTTCCTTCCCAAGGAGTAAACAATACAACAGAGGAACTAGGAAGATACATTAGCACTGATGGAAGGAAAAAAGGAACTCAGAATATCAGCTATATTGTATATTTGTACGAAGAGTTAATTCAGTTGTACACTAGAAATAATAGGAATTTATCTTGCTGTTGAGGAGCCACCATGAAGTAGTCAATCTCTTCACTTTCAGTACAGGAAAGTGATGACCTTCCAAATGCAACTTGATATGAACAGATACACCAATTCTTGGGCCTTTCCTCATGCATTTGATATGCTTGTGAGGCCACTTGCTTTGGCAAGTTCATTGTAAACATATGGAGGAGCACAGCAATTGGTAAACAAAGCAACAGCTACATATTTCTGAAATAAAGGAACCACATTCAGTCTTTGACAATTTGTGGACTTTTGAGCTGTGTTCCTTTGCTCCCAGATTACTTAGCAAAAATTTGCTACCATTTGTTTGCCCACAGTGCTGGAAACAGCAAGAACAAGAGCACAGAAAGAATGATTGCTTGGTTTTTTTATCACGTTGGCTGGGCATGCTTAGGCAGTGGGTTACTATAAGTACTAGGATAGAAGCTGAACTCTGACACAGGTGATGTTGCTTTTACTCTTTCCAAAGAGCTGGCTTATGATGAGTAAGTGTTAATTACTTTCTTGTGTTCAACCCACAGTATGCTCTCTCTTCAGGAAATAGGAGCCAACAGAAACATAGCTCAGGTCATTCTGATACCCAAGAACTTTGCTATAACACCGCCTATTTTACAGATTAAGCATCACCAAATAAGCCATGATTTGTTGTTGTTTTCATCTTCATATCTTACCCAACATTTCTCACTCTTATGACCATTTCTCAAATGATAATAAAATAAATGTAAAGGCATCTAAAACCTAAAGGTGATTTTGTATTTGAACAACATTCTGCCCACTGAAGTGCAGAGACTAAGTACTGCTCAGGTAAGTACTGCATCAAGGGCAGGGAGGATGCTGTAACATCCCTTTGTCCTCTCATCCTTACCAGAAATGACATCATTCTAAGGTCAGCAGTGAGTATGGGAAAAGCCAAGAGGGCTGCAAGCTCTTACAGATGGCCATGCTCACATTTTTCACTCAATAGCAATTAATAAGCTGTATTTGCCATAGCTACTGGGGCAGTCAGTAACTGGCTTTTAATTTCCCTCAACTGCAGTGGCTGTACTTTGGGAAGAAGGGTTTGTGACACTGGCCTACTAGACAGCAGACAGACCAAGGTGTGAGAGATGTGCTAAAGTATTTCCCACCACTGGAAACCTTCAGATAATATCTGGGCAGGAGGTTAGGACAGAAAAGAAGTTAACAGGTCATTCAGTTGGCAGTCTTGTAGGGTTATAAAAGCACAGTTACAGTTATTTCCAGTCAAAACCAATAAAGAAAGAAACAAAGACTAAAGAAGGAAAAGGACAGTAAGAGACAGATGGTTTGTGCAGGTTATTAAGAATACAAGTCATTTGCTTGAGGGACTAAGTAGATAGTGCCACAAAGCCCAAAGAACTTTAGTATTTAGAGCCAGGTGTTTAGAGAAAATAGTTGTTTTTGTCAGTGCTACTACAACAGGCCTTTGATGCTGAAGTAGCTTTCTATGCTCACCTGTTCTGTGAAAGCAGACTAACTCAAAACAGCTCTGCCACTGCCACTACTGCTTCTTCTCACACTTTACTATTGAGGATCATAGGTTAAATAATTTTGATAAATTTATTTGAATTAGGGCAAAAGGAGGTGGAAAAGAAGGATGCGCGTGAAGAGCAAAGCCCTGAAGAACTTGCCCCTGCGCATTTAACTTCTGTTTAGGACGTGGTGATAGATGTCTCCCCCATATCACACCCAAACACCACTCAGAAGTACCCAGAGCTGGGGATAACGACTGCCCAGAAGAGCTCCTCACCAGTACGAGAGGCAGAGCGTGGTTTCTGTGGCACTGTGGGTCGTCCTGCCAGGCTGGGCTTTGTTGACTGCAGTGGGGGCTTTGGGCTGGTCGGTGTATTGGAAGAACTTCTTGTCTTTGCACCAGCTTCTGCCTTTGGTTCAGCTTTTGAATTTTTTTCTGATGATGCTGAGAGGGAGTCACCTTTATTCGATGCCAATCGACTCTCTGGAAGGGTCTGCTGTTGTTTAGGCACTGAAATAAACAGACACATAAAATAAAGTCTGCTGCACCACAAAAGGCTCCATGCGTAGGTATACTTTTGTGGAAAATACCACCATTAGCTCATATATCACTGCTGCACAGCTATGTGAGTGTGTAAGAAAATCCCAACGTTGTATTCAAAATCACTGCAAGAAAAGCATCTAAACCTGCTAATTCTTACACATGTTAAGCTTCATAATTCAACTGCCCAAGAGGGCAATTGCATGTCCCTCTTTTTAATATATTTGAGGTTATGGCTAGTTGGACCTTAATCCTCCTTCATATTTCTGGAAGCAGATGGAACAGTCTACCTGCTGAGAAAACAGCGATGGATCAGTGGAAAAGACAGCTCTTGACTGTTTTGTGCCTCTACAAAAAAAGGATTGGGTTTCCAAGATCAACAGACAAATTCTGGCCCAGAAAATAAATCCCAAGTGGGTGACCAGCAGGTTACATCTTTTTATTTGTTGCTTTTAGCAGGTTCTAGAGGAGATTTTGAAACCTAGCCCAGATCAAAATATTCTTTATATATTTTGATTTATCTAATAAAAATGTAACTGGATTATAGTTTCCACACATTAGTAAGTTTACCAATGTATTATTTATCTTGAACAAAGACCAAGGTATTTACAGATAAAGTTAGTGACTTCCAAGCAATAAATCAGTCCCATCTAGCTGTGCAAGCTGCTAGAAAGCCTGCTGGATTCCAGGTTGCTAATAAGCAAAAAGCCTGCCCTACTTTCCTATTCTGCAGCTTTCAGAAGTCTGAAGGCTTATATCTAGCAGTTTCAATGATAATCTTGGAACTTGTATGTTATCTTGCGACTTTCATGATGGTCATATCTTTATTCTCAAAAGAGAATTACAGCCTAACTGAAATGCAGACTGGTAGCCTTGGTACTTGGCAAAACCAAGTATATGCTCACAGATGCTGACTTGACCTACCTACCTGCTGTTCCTATTTAGAAATCTTACTGAATACAAAAGTGCTGAGCACAGACATTTTCATGGCAGAGGGAGGGAGAGGAGTGTTGATATAGTTTGTTGCAAGCCAATCTCCAATCTATTTTTCCAGCTTATGTAGCTGTTTTTCAGCCCAGCTGCAGTCTAACTGGCAAACTAGACAGTTGTGTGAGTGCGTGACAGGGAGAGTTTGTGTCTGCATGCATTCAATACTTCTTGCTGCAAGCAACACAGCAGGAAACCTTCTCCACCTGTGCGTGTGTGCATACAAAAAAAATTAGGCAACATCCAGACAAAGCAAGGAAGAAAACCCCCAAAACTTATTCTCCTTCTGCATCACTACCTATAGTTTTCCTGTAACAATATCCAACAATTTTCCATTAACTCTCTTTCTTGTCTTCTTAACCTCAGGCCTGCTAACATTACTAGAACAGAATAATTTGAAGTAAATTAGCCCAAACTGGAGACAAACTGTAGCTTTAACAATGAAAAGGAGCCTTGGGGAGCTCTCAAGCAAGAGCGGTAAAGCAACAAAGGACAGCTGGAGGCCAAAAGGAAGGGGCAAGCACAGTGCAGTAAGGTGTGGGTGAAATGTGTCATATACGGAGACAAAGTCCAGAGAAAAGTTGGGGTCAGACCCCCCCAGCTACTCTAATGCCCCAAGTGCAGACTATTGTCGCTCCTCTGACTTCAGTTTGCTAATATGAGGAGACACATATAGTCCAGGAGGTCCTCCTCAAAAGATAAGCAGGCTTTAAAAGCATTAATTTATAGATTTCGGTGTGCTCTGACCACGCTTGGAAAAACTGTCTTAGAAAGGTCTAAAACTTCATAATTGATATCTGAAGTGCTCAACCAATATGGCCACATTTGGATTTTGATTTCAGCCTGTCTTTCTAGCCTTGCTTCTGTATGTTTCAGCAATCTTCTGTGCCATGCTTGCACGATACCTACCACTGCTGCTGAGAAATCAGACCTGGATTTCCTAGTTCAGCCCACTCCTTTCATGTGGTACACACAAACCGCCAGAGCTGAACCCCTTTCGAACACTTCACCGGCCAGTCCCTCCAGAATACATGAAGATCAAAATGTCATCTTGTCCTGAGATGTCTGCAGTGCAGGTACTACCCTGTCAGGGCCCAGCACTAGAGCTTGACAAGGGCACAGAAAGACCAGGTGCAGAGAGAATTGGAGCTGTAAGCACTGCAAGGCTGGACACTGCTTTTTACACAATGAAGATTAATTTTGTGCATGTGAGCAGTGTCCAGGAGCCTCCACAGCTTTTCAGGCAGTCCTGGCTTCAATCAAACCGGGCAAATTCTGGGAAGAGCCAGCTACCATTGACTATGAGTCAGCTGAAACAGCTGAGAGTCAGGACTACTCAAGCTGGTGGTATATGCAGACTACTATAAAGCTTGCAAATTGGTCATATTTAGGTCATCAGATATATTCAGCACTTGCAGTTCTTCATGCACAGACATTTCTGCTGGCTCTTGAGTTGACCTTCAGCTTTGCTGATCCCATTAAAGGTCTTTTGAAGGCACTCCAGGTGCCTGCACCAAGTAGTTCCTCTCCTGGGCAATAAGAGTGAAAAGTGAGCCATAAATTCAGCCCTAAAGCAGACTCCATGAGAAGTGCTGTCCAACGTATCGCAAAAAGCAAGCTTGATTCTAATCCTTTACAGGTAGTGTAAGCTCCTATTTTGCCTTGCAATCGTAGACATAGAATCTGAAGAGGGAAGTGAGATTTTTGAGGTGAAGCAATTTTTAGAAAGAGTTTACACCAGGGAACTTATACTGTACCTGTACCACTTCCATCCAGTCGTTCTGAGCTCATTGTTGTGTCAAAAGACTCTCTGAGAGTTGTGTCATTCCCAAGTTTCTGAAAGAGTGAAAGAAGTTCTCATATTAGTAATATATCTGCAACTAATACAATTCAGTGGTTCTGTTAGGAAAAAAAAAACCCTAATTTGGAAGCCATGAAGCAGAGAAAACAGAGATAGTAAGAAATGGTGGATTCTCTGTTTCTGTTTCAGGTCTTGGAGAGCTAAGTGGGAAGAAAAGTACGCTGATCTGTAACTAACACTGCCACATGCCTATCAAAGCTGCAATGACACCCTGCCTCTTCTGTGACAGGTCTCCTAATGTACAGGAACTGAAACTGAAGATGCTAGATGGAAGTGGCCTTTTGTCCAAAGATAGGTCCCTATCTAAAAATTTCCTGTTTATGTTTGAAATAAAATGTTGTTTTCTGAAGATCTAGATTTTGAATGTGATTGCTGGATGGGTCTTATGAACTTCTGCATAGAAGAATAACTTCTTATTTTAGATAAAACTGCAGCTACAGAAGTAGCAGTACTCATGTATTCACAGGATTCCTCTAAAAACAAACAGACCTTACTTACTGAGAAGTGTTTAAAGCTACTCATCACAAGCACTGCTGGTTGCACAGCACCTCTAAAGGACGGGGACTTCTTGCTTATGTACTGATATGTTGCCTAAGACTTCCAGTCTCTTGGTTAGGTTTCCTAACAGACACTTTTGTCACACCACAGGTCTAGCCTAAGTTAGCTTGTAACCTGTGAATTCACCAGGAGAAGCTTAGATATGCAGCACTTGAAAAAGAACCAGCCTCCTTTTACTGGCTTATCTGCTACCAAAGCTTAGGCAGAAGGATAAATGGGAGGATACAAAAACTGTGTAGAACTAAGTGCAGGATATACTAAGACAGAAAGCCTTTTAAAGATAAGACTAGGGATAAAAGTGAGATTATTTTGAAACTAGAAAAGTATGGATAGATTTCTGCAGGCAGCTTCAACATTGATCTTGATTTGCTATTTCAAGACAGTTAGTGTGGCAAATGACTTAAAGCAAATGATTTATTGTGATGGCCACTGCATTTGGTTATATACCAACTCATAAGTCATGCTAACATGTTCAGGTCCCTGCTACTACTACTCCAGCAACAACTCTGTGTGACTCACACTGGGATTTGACCCCCCCATGACATTCAGAAATCCCCACCATGTGCCGTGCAGTGCACATCAAACATGATCACTGCCCTTTGGAGGTTATGATCTCAAAGTCTGCTAGCTACAGCACATAGGTAAAGATGGGACAACAGGAAATGTAGGAACGAAGAGAATGGTTACAAATAGCAGGAGTACATACTTATTACAGAAAACTTGATGGATTAGAGTGAAAATAGTATTTTAAATACAAGTATAAAGAAATGATCCCTAAATATCCATGCTGGCCATATGTCTTCCCTCTGTAGTGATAATATAGGCATTTCAAGAGAAGATGATTTTGGGGACTGATGCAGAAAACAGTGTAGCTTGCATTACATATTTACTGATACCTCCATTTTGCTCACGTACTCTCACAGCTTCTAAAACAAAGCCTCTCTTCAATATCACAAAGAAGAGAATGGAGATGCTACCATTCCTATAGAAGACCTAGCAGGATGATGGTATTTCCCAACCTCTTCTCTAATTAGAAGTGAGCGCTTGAAATGGCACACTGCATTACGGAGGATGCTACTAAAATCTCCATTAAACTTCCTGTACTATTAAACTACCCTGATACAGATGTAACTACCCACTCTAAAGGATTATATTTCTACAGGTTTTAAGTATAAAATCATCTGTATGTTAAAAACCACATGTAAGCCAAACAAAGTCTTCTGGACAGATGCTCTCTAGAAATGATGTGACTTGTAGGGGCAGAATATTAAACTACAGTGCCCATATGGACAAAACAGTCACCACTAAAGCTCACAGAAACATTAAAGCTTTGTACCACTGGGTGGAAACTCAGTTTTTATTCCCATTTCTTGACTGTCAATGATATTTTGGCTAAATTCTCACTTCTACGCCCCCCCAAAGTTATATATTTCTTTGTAAGACTGTCTTTGCTATATATTTTTAAAGGGAATACCACTCTGCACTTACTGGATTTTTCTTCCATACCTTGGAAAATCCCCCTTTTTTACAACAATCTCTTCATGGAATGTAAATTCCCATGAACTTCCACTCAAAAAGTAGTTTTCTTATGTAAGTAGTGAAGATACGTGCATAACAACTAGCTACAGTAAATGACTTAGGAGAGCTGTGTGAGAATATGAAACTGATTTCACTGTAACTTCTTTTTCCCTCCCTGGTTATGGGACTACTGAGAAAACATGACCATGCAGAGATGACAAGTACAAAACCCAGTGCTGGCATCTATTAGTGTAGTACTTACAAATGCAATTAGATGTAGCATGTTTGGCTGAGTACTGTACACACATTACAAAGTGCTTATGGTCCCAAGACAACACCAAACACTTTCTGAAAAAATTTACTCTGAGAAGTCAGATCAATGCAGGTGCATTTATCATGTAGACAAATAATGACCAGGTTCTATTTTAATAGGAATTCATGCAAGGTAGGGAAATACTGCAGAGTTGAGTGCCACTGATAGTGAAAAAGCAGGTTATGGATGATGGTTTGCTCATAGGCCTTGCTCCAGGGGTTTAAGAATCCAGTCTAACACTAGATGGAGCTAAAAGATCTTTTTATGTGCGCCCAGAGGCAACACTAATGTGCACATACTTAACTCTACCATTAGTGCCAATTCTCATGTTGTATTCTAAGCAAAAGAAAACAAAAACTCATTTACCATCTTTCCATCTACTGTGCACCTGCTCATCACTTGTATCTGCAGCAAGGCTGTGGTAGGGTATGAATGAAATAGTAAATTCCTTCTGGCTTTGTTTTCATGTAAAATAGCTCAAAATATAAGCAGCCATCTGTACCTTAAAGGAAAATACAATTTTCTATCATACTGAAATTCTGATAAATTTGAAGATGTAACTCGATATCATACCAATCCTAAACAATGTTATAGCAGTGAAATGATGTCTTCTGCAGCTCAAGCATCAGGATACTGTATGATTTTCACCTTCATGAATATCATAAATAAAAGTACAAACCTAAATTATTTGATATTGGCACCTAGGATGAAGTATGTGAAGAATTCTTTGGAACGGCAATTCAATTTTGTGCCCTCCGAGCAACATGAATAACAGATAACTTGGTGCTCTGCTGTGTACAGATTCCTATTTCAGTTCAATTTTCTTGTCACTCTTTAAATAATATATATAAAGACATACTTTTGCATTATATAAATACAAATCTTTACAAAAAATAAAATCAATAACACTATTTTCTTAAAAATTAAACCTGAAATAAGAGGAATAACCTTTCTATCCAGTAAAAAAAACAAACTAGGGAAAGGCAACAACTTCTTCTTTGATGGATGAAATTAAAATTTTCAATTAATGCTATGAAAGCTCATCAAGGAGGACTTTTATTCTCTCCACTTAAAAATAACAACACATGCTAATATTCTGCCTCAATCATGACCTTCCATATTTGACTCACTGTAGACAACAAGTGTTAAGAACCCAAAGAGCACGAAGCATACACAATTATGCAGCTGTAAAAGTTTATATAGTCTGGAATACCTTAGTATTTTATAAGTTACAGGCAGGGCATAATACTCTTATTTAAAATCATATGGCATTTTACTTGAAAACTTGGTGCTTTAGAAACCAATAAGACTATTCATAGGCATTACTTAAAACCTATGACAAAGGTGGGAATTGGTCACTTCTTTCAAAAACTCATTTTCATGCTGAGGATCCCTTTAATGATCCATAGGCTACTGCATTAATTTGAATCAGCTTATGACAAGGCTCTGGTGTCTACAGGAATGGCTCACACATCATGGCAAGCACTATAAGACTATGAAGAAAGGTTAAAAGGGACTTTGGTTGCCTTCCTTGGGCACAGCAAGTGTTAAAGGAAGGAAAACACAACAAAGCTTGCAGAGGAGCCTTGTTGTAAGGTAACACCTTTAACATTACAGAGCACAATGGTGGGGATCTGAGTGCCCTGAACATAGAAGAGGAAGAGACAAGTGAAAAAAGGCTGATTCTTTGGTAATTGTGAAACATGCCAACTGCAGCTGGCAGGAAGCAGAGGATAATAATGGGGAGGACCAATGGGAAATGGGCATCAGGCAAAATAGGCCAGCACAAAAAGCTTTGGAGGAGCACAAGGATATTCCATTCTGCGCATTTGCAGAGTGAAGCAGAGTTCTTGCCCAGCATCAGCACTTCGCAGAAGAGAAAATTACAGAGAGCAAAGGGAATCTGGACATTTTTTAATATATGCTTCTTTTCTTCCAGTGTTAGTATTTGAAAAACAGAAATCAAAGCCATAAAAATAATTAGGTGTGGTACAAAAGGACATAAAAATAAAAAATGCAACAAGAAAAGTATATGCTGAATAGTTGTAAACAGTGACTGGAAGCCAGATTTACTTCTCTGCATGAAATAAATAATATAATATACAACAGATCTCTCCATCTGTCTACATCACCTTCTGAAAGAGAAGAACAGATAGCTGTAGTTAGCTCTGCCAAATACCTGTGGTACTGGTGTGCAAGGGGCACAGTAAGAAGTCTGTCCTAGCTTTACCTTTTCTAAAGCACAGTTCCAGTATGCACTGTGAACAAACAACAGATCATATAAAGATATCTGAGTTGTGCTTGCTAGTCATCCCAAAATTATTCTGTAATACATGCAGACAATTACATGTCCTCTTCTGTGTTTTTGATGGTCTGACATTAAGAGTAAGGGCTGATGTCACCTCCTCCATAAGAGGAGAGAAAGTGCAGGCCTACGGATGCAACTCCTGCTCCACATGTGCAGCCTACTCCTTGGCCAGGGTATTCATGGTCAACCACCACAGCACAGAGCAATCCTCTTACAGGAACACCGTAATCCCTATTGGAAAGGAGAACTGATGTGTCAAGCAAGCCCCAGCCACCAATCCCTGCAGACCCAGCCCACCTCTCCTGAAGACAATCAGCTCTTGCTCATTTTTTTTTAATAACTCAAGAGAAATCAAATTGCTTTCACCTTCTGAGCAGAAGCTGCTCTCTTCTCCTGCTTGGCTTTCATTTCTGCAAGAAGTCCACTGCCCATCACTTGCACGCCATACCTCCGGCCTCCTTGGGGGCTTCCTTTGCTGTCACCCCTCTCAGCTTTTGCCACATCATCTGGCTGCATCTCCTCCATTGAGTCCGGCGTCTTTAATTCCTCGGATCGCTCTGTACCACCATTCTGCTCTGCAGGCTTTACCTCCTTCTTGCTTGTGTCGAAAGCTGGGCTTTTTGCAGCAACCTTGGGCGAGGAGGGCTCCTCTGCCACTGTCACAGCCTGGGGACGTTCAGATTTGGAGCCTCTTGATTTGATTAAGTTAAGAAAGCCACTCTTTCTTGAGTCCCTTTTCTTCTTCTCATCACCTGCTTCACTAGGCTCATTGCTGTCTGAACTTTTAGTAGACGGTCTCCTAAAAAAAGATAGACATTTTAGACTTTTGTCCTCTCCCCTTCTCCCTCCCTCTCTTTTAAAGAGTACCAAATGACTTCTTCCAGGCAAAGTCAATCTTTACTATGACCTGCATGTTGCCCTATGTTCAATCAACTGATGTCCCTAAATTAAAAACTGGACAATTAGCATTGATCACACCTTGATCTTGAGGATTCTTGTGCTGGTCTTGTGCATGGTGTAATGAAGACAGGCAATTGTTTCATCTGCACCATTCATCCAGCTGTTTCCAACACCAGACAGCTCTAGCAAAGCTGTCTATGCATGTATGTATTTGGTTTGCATGGTCAGGTTTAGGTAGCACGGGGGCTACAGGAGTAGCTTCTGTGAGATGCTGCCAGAAGCTTCCTCTATGTCTGACAGAGCCAATGCCAACCAGCTCCAAGACTGGCCCACTGCAGGCCAAGATGAGCCCATCAGTGATGGTGGCAGAGCCTTTGGGACAACATAGTTTAGAAGGGGAAAAAAAAAACCTGTGCAACTAAAGCTGGAGTGAATATACGTGAGAGAAATAGCCCTGCAGACAGATGTTCATGAAGAAGGAGGGGCAGGAGGTGCTCCAGGTGCAGGAGCAGAGATTCCCCTGCAGCCCGTGGTGCAGACCATGGTGAGGCAGGCTGTCCCCCTGCAGCCCACAGAGGACCACAGTGGAGCAGAGATCCATCTGCAGCCCAGGGAGGACCCCATGTCGGAGCAGGTGGATGCCGAAAGGTGGAAGCGACCTTGGGAGAAGGCCACATCGGAGAAGGCTCGTGGCAGGATCCGTGGAGAGAGGACCCCATGCTGGAGAAGGGGAAGAGTGTGAGGAGTCCTCCTGCTGAGCAGGAAGTAGCAGCAGAGACAGAGTGTGACTGAACTGATTGCAGCCTTCATTCCCTGTGCCACTGGGAGGGAGAAACAGATAATCAGGAGTGAAGCCAAATCTGACAAGAAGGGAGCGGTGAGGGAAGGTATTTTTAAGATTTGGTTTATTTCTCATTATTGTACTATGATTTGTCAGTCTGGAAGAAAAAAGACAGCACAGAAAGAACCGTGCCTCACCAATACAGCCTGTGGAGACTTTCCACTGTGCCTTTTGTGACCGGACTTGCCTATCGCGCATTGGCCTTTTTAGCCACCAGCGCGCTTGCAGCAAACGTGGGTAGAGCCCTTCTCAAATTTTCGTTCACAAAGCCTAGCCATGATGATGACTATGATTTGATTATTTTTCCCCAAGTCAAAATTGTTTTGCCTATGATGGGAACTGGCAAGACATCTCTCCCTGCCCTTATCTCAACCCACAAGCCTTTCATTATATTTTCTTCTTCTCTGTCCACCTGAGTAGAGGATAAGGCAGCTTTGGTGGGCACAGGGTCAACCCACTACAACATACAATTTCATTCTGCTCCATTTCCAGAGTGCATTACCTCTAGTTTGTGTCTGCCTATCAGTAAAAGGGGAACAACTGATCTAGGCACATGGTTAACACAGCTTTTGGGAGATCTTGCTCCTTACAGGCCCTGCTTGAAATAGAGACTACATGGTACAGCCACCTTCTCTCAATAAGGAACAGAGAGGTCACTTTTTCAAAGTACTCACACTTGAGGAGTAATCTGGGTGCATAACACATCTGCATAGAGCACCCAAACTGGAGAGAGAGCCACTGGTGTCACAAATAGAGCAAAGATCCTTAGCAAAGGCCATGGCCAGAGACAGGCAAAGAGGGATGGTGCAAGTTCACAGGGACATCTGAAATGAGCAGCTGGCAGGCACCCAAAGGAAGTACAGAAGAATGCAGTAGTCTGTGAGCACCCTGAACTTCACCTGGCTAGTCCATTTTTCAAAGCTACACCACCTACACACAGTATATTACACATGGCTTCAAATATCACTGTAGATATTTAAAACTCAGGGTGATTTTAAAACATTTGCTTTTCCTGACACAGTTATCTACCAGTTAACACCTACTATTTTCCTTAATGTATATCACATACAGCACAAAAAGGGTTATTTCAGGTTGCCTGGAAATCACCTCTGCTTTCACAGTTAGTTATGTAAGTATTTGTGCATATGTGTATGTGTGCATAAACATGCATGAATGCAAGAACATCTAGATGTGTGCTTTTGTAAATATACAACCAGCTACAAAGCAACGGAATAAGCTGTATAACCTTATGTAAAGCTGAAAGAATTAATGTTTTTTTCAGATTAATGTTTTGCCTGAACCTGGAATACTACAAATTGGTCAAACATGTCTTTAACATATTTCTAAATCAGGATAAATCTACTGTCATCAGTAGATGACAACACTGTATCCAGCAGCAGTTGTTATTAAACAGAGACCCTCATGTACAGCTAGCACCAGAGAGACAATTGACCAATACAAAGCTCTGCTTCAGCTTTAATGAGCTTCTCTGGAGGGTAATATGAAGTCAACTGAATTATAAAAATACACATTAGTCATTTATCCCCCCCACATGGCATATTAAAGCAATTTATTTCAAAGTAGCTATTTTTTAGGATGGGTAACTGAATTCACAATGTCTTGGCTCCTAAAGTATTTTCTGATTGACACCACCAATCCTGGATAATGAGAACAGATGTCAAGCTTAAAAGTGCTACTTGCCCAATCATCAAAACGGACTTTTTTTTTAAACTATTCTAAAAAAAAATTTTGAACTTACTTTGAATCCATTTTTGTCACTTTCTTAGTGAAAAACTCATCCACGCCTTCATCTACTCGCCCCATGAGGCCATTCTGATCCCCTTCTGGAGGCACTCCAGCAGACACCTGGCAGAAGAAAAAACTCTCTCTGGTATATAATAATCTAAGGATGTTTGTTCCAGTGATAATAATCAAGAGTTAAGGCATTATAAAAATTGTGCATGCCAACCAAACCTCAGTGCAGACAAGAGAGTCACTGGAACTCCCCCCTTAGCCAGGTCAGTTCATGCATTACATCAAATGCAATGTAACCCAAACCACCAGTGATAAATTGGATGTTGCAATGCATGAGGCCAGGAATCAAATGCCTTGAGCTTGTGAGAATAAAGCAGTTCAGTTAGACAAGAAAAAAAAAGCAGAAAAATTAAATCCTGATCAAGTGGTGACCTGAAGAGAAAGTATTTTCAAACAACCAGATGTTTCCCTGTTTGAAGAAAAACATATGTTCTGGACTTTGGACCTAGAGATTCAGAGCTTCAGCAAGCTAACACAATCTTGTATAATTCATTCAATCCAGCACCTCCAAAAGCAGAGACTCTAAATACAGAATCAGGTGTAACACTTCAGGAACCAAGCACAGATTTTTGCTCCATATCTGAAAATGGCAAACCTGCTCCCTGTCTTTGGCTTCAACACCTACATTTTGAATATGGGTGACCTGAGGCATATAAGCCAGGCTGGCTTAGAAATACCTGCCAACTGCAAAGGCCCTGTGAAGATTAGCTATTGACTCTGCAGCCTCCTGAAGATGAAACAAGCAGTCTCCTGGGAGGATTTCTCATGTGGTCTAGCTCCTGTATGTGGCTTTGATGTGCAAAAGCTCTATTACCTGTCAAGAGATTTCCTTCAATTTAAATGTCATATTGAAACCTTTTAGGTGACTACAGAGGATCCACAAGACCCAATCTAGTTGTATTCTTGGTAGTGGTAAGGACCAAGGATCAGTTTGACATGAAATAGCAGGATTTGTAATTTCAAAAAATTCAAATCAAGGAATCTCCTAGTTTCCACTGTAACTCAGAGCAATCCCAGTTTCCCTTTTGATGTGGAGTATATACTCTTCTATGCCTCTAAAAATAAAAATAAATACTCTTGGATGCTCACATCAAACCCAGTCTCATTAAGTCAGGACAATGGACTTCATATGAATTAATGCTTTGATATAACCATGAAAGATTTTACTTTCCATGGCTGAACCTTGTTAGCAGCCTAGTATTTATTTCATTATTAAAGATAACAGTTAATATTTTATTGATAGCTGCTGTAGCAATCTAAGACTGATCTGAAAAGAGCCCACATGGTAACAACTGCTTTGTGACTAAAGTGGCAACAGATTTTCTATAAAAATCAGTCTTATTCTAAGAATCACAATGATTTATCAGATTTCCAACTCATTCACCTTTGGTATTTTCTGTAGAGAACTTGTTTAGCCAGAGCATCTGACACTAGGCAGCAATGCACATACTGAGTTGGTCACACCAGTGACCACCTCAGTCAAAAGCCTGTTATCCTTGGTGATATCACTGGCATCTCAAGCAAAACATGCAACCTAAAAGTGGCTGATGCATTTCAACAGAAATGAGAAATCACTTAATATTGATACCGGAGCCCTCCAGACAGTAGGAACAAACATGTAAGTACCAAAAGCATCTCCTGAAGGGAAAGTGATTTTAGAATCCAGTGATCTACAGCAAATGAAAAGATCTATGTCAAAAAAACCCCAAGAAACCCAGTTTGCATCTGAAACAGCAGCAAGTTCCTAAAAATTAACTACAGATGTACACAAATGTTGGGAGCCTAATAAAGGTCCTCAAGGCACAGGATTTTCTTAGAGCTGTTTATTGTAATGCTTTTAGTGATCAGCATTAGCTGTAAAACTGAATTCTGGTTTAATTTGTATTTTACTTTCCTAATGATAAAAAAAAAAAAAAAAAAAGGTGTTACTTCTTCATTTGCTATTTTTTTTAATTTCTTTTTTAGCTTAAGTTTAAAAGCAAGCCTTCCAGGGCTTTGAAGCAGAAATAAATAAGATGAACCCCAACCTCTTCCATACATACAGATTCATCTCTTTTGTTGTCCTAAATCTTTACACATGAGGGAAGAACTCATGAGGTTAAGAACTCACAAAAATCTAAACAATAAACAACTGTTAAAGCTACTTTGTGGTGGGTGATGCTGAGGTTTTCTTCATCCCTCTTTCCCCACTGCCTCTGAATACTCATTTCAGTAAAAATTCTGAAAAAAACATAAATCTTTCTTCTGTCCACCCACCCAGCCCAAGTTAAAAGTTCACATTTCTCCCTTTTCTCTCTATTTTCTCCTTTCTTTTCTTACATTTTTCAGCTTACAAAGAACAAATCTGTTTTCCAGGAAAACCAGAGAAGTATGATCATCTGAGACCCCTTAAATTACTAAATGCAAATAATGGGAACTGCAAGCAACCCAAGAAATCTGCTCTAAGTGGCAGAAAAGGTCAAGATTTTGCCTCTTACATTTCAAGTGTTTTTCCTAACCACTGCCTTCTGTATTCTTGAAGTGGCAAAACCAGCAGCAAATCAACCCTGCAAGCAATGTCACAATGCAGTGATGACTCTGGCCTTCAAAATTTGGCTCAGTTTCAGAAGCATCAAAACAAACATATTAAGTCTTTCAAAAATTTGTTCGGACTTGTTATGAGATCAGAACTAGGAAGGAACTAAATGGTTCATAAAAACAAGACAAGGACAAATGAGTGTAAGTAAAAAAGCTCCTTTCAATTTCTGCAACTAAATAAAATCCCAATTTCCTAATTCATTCAATATGGATGAGCATTCCCACATATCACAGGAAGTAACACTTCTCCTCTCAAGGAGTAACTTTTTTGTTTCTGTTGAACAAGGTATTGGATGTCCTAGTTCCATGACTTGTAGCGAAGCTCTTGCCCCCTCCCATGTCCCCACTCTTTCCACATCCCTGTGCTGATGGCACAGGATGTACTGAGTAACTTTGAAAGCAACTGGGAAAACATGTGGTTTCTGCAGCAGTGGAATTGGAAGATGTACACACAGATGTGTTTTCACTACATAGGAACAAATCCATCCTCCTGCTACCTCTAACCTTCACTGTAAAGCACAAGGGAATGCAAAGTCGGCTTGAATATTCCCTTTGCCTGAAGGTTTCTCCATTTCCAAGTGGTGCAAAAAACACTCTATTGCCTGGTATGATCTTTCCCCTTATTAGGGAAATTTTAAAGAATATTCTCTCTTGACAGTCCTCAAGAAGAAGCAGAAGAGGCCACAGGCATTCATTACTAGGCAGCCTAACTCAGAGAAGCAATGGCTGCCCCTTGATAAGGGCTACTTATCCTATCAGCTGTGCTCTGTTGCTGTGAGATAACTCTAACTCCTCCAGATCTGTCCTTACATACCCTGAGGACACACCATCACAGAAATAAATCTTTATTGATGTGGTACACCAAGGAAATGGAACTGCGGGAACTCCATGCACATATACTGAGTTCACACCAATGTCTTTCGTAAACAGACAGTGCTCTTCTGTTTTGTTTTTCTAAGGCAGGCTCCAGCATGAAAAGCAGATCTGTGACTATGCAGATTTGCTGGCCCCAACACCATCTTCAGTTCAGGAGCTGTGGGAAGCTGGGTGTCACAGAATAGCTCCTCCAAGAGCTGATAGAAATAAGAATTCATGCCAAGTTACCACATCTTAATGCAGGCAGAAAAAAGGATTAAGACTTAGCAAACCCTCGCAGTGTAATTGAAAAGTCTCATGATATTTTGTGCATTTCCTGTGAAAGGTCCAAGTACCTCCAGAAACTACTTCTATAAAAAAAACCAAAAAACCACAAAAGCAAAATAAAAAAGGACAAAACATACCCTGGATTTAGGCTGTGTCAAACAAGACAAAAAGCTTGTAATAGGGATAGCATACTGAAAGACATGAATACCAGAAGAAAATTAAGTAGTTGCTTATGGCTTTTAAAACTTTAACAGTTGTCCTCATTACATTGCAAGACCTGACTCATGGGAACAACCAATCAACACATGACATTGCCAACAATATTTTAATGTAGACTCACTGCTGCTTGGCTGGGCTGCTGCTTTTTATTCCTTTTGGGCCTTAACTTTGTAAAGTGTTCCAGTTTCCTCCCTTCTTCGGATGGCAGCTCTGAAATGAATCCAGAAGTTCGTTTGTCTGGCCTGCTGGAAGGAAATGGTGGGTCTTCTATATGGATAGGTACTTCTTCCAGTGCTTTATCTAGATCAAATTCCATTTCTAAGAGAAATCAAAACTTTCTAATTAGATTTTACATGATATTTGAAACAAAAGACAATGTCATTCTTCTATTTTGTGGTAAACAATTATAAACACATTTAGAGAACTCAGCCACAATACTCTATAAGCAGATAGAGCACTGTGAGCAACTATTCACTATCAAACACACTAGCAGAGTCACAAAACAAAGCAGCCAGTGTGGGCTTCAAATGCAATCCAGAGGGAGGGAGAATCACCTGTGCTTTTCAATCAAGAACTACCTAGAACTACCTCAGGCAAGCAAAGAAGCAAAATGGTTTTACAAAATTCTCACTTACCAAAAGCTCTGGACACTGGCCGGAGCATTCTACTGTGGATGCTCTTCCTTTTTGATTTAGGAGTCATCTATCAATGCAAAACAAAAGAAAAGTTACTTCAGGGGACAGAAGAAGTGACAACAAATCAGTTCTTCAAGGCTATGAATCGTTTCAAGATCTGATTGCACTTAACACCAGAAGGGAAGGGGGTTTTAAATCCCTTTCTTAAACATTCAGAACTTCTAAATTGACATTTTCTTAACTGACTTTGAACAGAACCAGAGAAGTAGTTTAATCTTCTCATTAAAACTGTAGGCTGTACACAGGATGATTATTGAAACTGCCCAAGCATTAACTCTTTGTTGCCCACAACAGAACTATTAAAACCTTACCTCTGCATTTGAGATCACGAAGGACAAAAGACATAATTACTTTGTTCAGGATTGCACAGTTAATGACAATACCAGGAATAGTCTCCCTCTTGCTCTGGCTTTTATTTTTGATACAAAATACATGTTCTCAGCTCATTTGTTAGTGACATGCTAATCCTCTGGACACCACCATACAATTCACCAAACTTTCCTAGGAAAATGAGCCTTGGACCACACAGCCCTTCTTCAAAAACCAAAAATACTGTGTCAGCATAAGATGTATCTGCAGCAGACACATGACTTCCCTGGATTTTAGATACACTGAGAATAGGTGGAAAGTTACTTTGGCATACATATGTTGAGTCATAGTTACTGAATTCTGCACTATTAGTCTTCTTATCTTCACCATCCCAGAAAAAAGGAATATGTTGCATTAAGAGCACAAATACCCACATTAACACTTAAGAGCCAAGTTTGTTGTTTTTGGAAGACAGTTGCCCTTGTTTTCTTGACTGAACTCAAAACAAAGTTTGCATAGCAAGAAAGGCATTTTTGCTACAGGAAATGCATATGTCACCAATTCTGAACCTCTTAAAATAGCTCAGCATTGTAAGACTTTTTGTTTAAAGGTTGACCTGCAGGTTTTCTTGACAGTGAATTTAAAATGACTCAGCTTCTGCAAAGATGGTCTCCTTTTGTGGTAGAGTTGTACATGCTGGCTTCAATGATATCCATATAGTTCTATCTACTTGCTAGTCTTGAAGCCTAATGGCTTAAAATTCTGGAGTATCAGTCAGGAAGCTGTTATGGCTTGCAAGTCATTAACAGAATTGTTGATAAAACTTAGTAGTATCAATTTTATATAACCCAGAAAAGACAGAATTGACATTGACATTTCAGCAAAATCAAGAACTGTTTAAGGTATATCTTTGCTACTTTTTATGTATAGAAAGTTCGGTGCATAGACTTGTACATACTGAATTCATATTTCCAAAGTAGCCATGAGGATTATTATGCTGCTACTCACATGTTCAGGATTACGACAGATTTTTGTGACAGGACAGCTGTCGTCTCCTCAAGATGAGAAAAGGACTTGAGGACTACAGAGCGGGCAGTTACAGCACTGCATGGGCAACAAAGCTCTGGTTTTATTGCCATGCACATTGTTGGGGAGAAAAAAAAGACACCTTCAGCTGTTGCAGGTTTCCACTTCTACATTTGATAACCAGCAGTAAATGACACAGTAGTTTCAAGATCAGCCAGGAAATAGCTGGCCACCTCAGCGGACTTACGCTGACATTAATGAGCAGGCAAAGTGTTGCTGCATCAAAAGGTCAGACACTACTTTCAGAGTTACCAATAAATTAAATGTAATGAATTCAGTGGCAAGTGGCTAGAGAGGTACTGAGCTTTTTCAGCCAAAACTGCAGTGGATTGTGCAACAGGTAAGCAGGTGGGCAGTCTCTGAACTGCACACCTCAACAGCTGCCAATCCATCACCCAAACCTGAAACAACCAAAGGCATCTGCACCTCTTGCAAGGAAGAGTCAAAACAGCTCAGCATGTGGAGGGGCAGCGATTAGGAGTCACAATCAGTAGTCCTGGCATATCCAGACATAGCTCATTTCTCTTTTTAAGGTAGATTTGCATGCATTTTGGTCTGTTCCTCAATTTTTTTGGTGATGTGACTGAAAGTTACACAGAGTAGGATAATACAGCAACTGATGTGCTAAAGAAGATCAGAAAGCAGGACAGAAAACAAGGATGACAGGAGACCTCTGGTCACTGAATAACTGCAGGGCCACAGCCAGTGCTCAGAGTGGCTCCTGGATGAGCACAGGCAAGCTGACAGCTGCATCAGCCCAGGGCACCAATGCGAAACAACACAGGGCAAGTTTTGAGGTTCCTGTGCAAAGACTGAAATTCTCCCAACAGAGCCAGGATAAGAGTGATTTTATCTTCCTTCCCAACAAGAAAATGCCCCCAGATGACCCTGAGGAGCTTGTGCTGATGACCATAAGCCAGTCTCTGCATCACTGCTATAACTTACTGTCAGCTTGGCATGATCCATCAGCAGCTTGGTTGCTGGGGATAAAGGCAGAGGGATAGAGATGCTTCCCATTTGCTTTAACAGCATGAATAACAGCGCTACATACACTTTTATTTGAAAACCTTCTGTTTTCTAGCCTGTTTAGGAAGTGCACAGATGAAAGGCTTCTTGCCAAGTGAACTTTCTAGATCACACACAGAGCAAAGTGGGTCAAAGCATTAATTTAAATAGGCCAGCACGCTCTTTTTACAAAATATTAGGCTTAATCTCTGCTTAATATCTGAGCCACCGCACAGTATGCTAGAGCAGCAGTGCACATGTCAGTACTGGAGGAGATATCTGAACTCCCCAGCCCGAGCCCCATTTCCCATAGCTCATGGAAGCAATTCAGCTTTGGCAGACACACACCTTCTGCCTTCCCATCACCCCATAAGCACAATATGACTCTCCTTCCTTATGTTTCACTCATGGCTTTTACAGAGGAATAGCTGTTAGTGTCAATCTCCCCTCTTTCACTTCCACAACTTCCAGGGACTTGCCATTCTAGCAGACCACCTCTTGAACTTCTTCCTTGTTTTGACTACTTTTCCATGAGCAAGCTGTAGGCTGCTTGGCAGAACAGATAAAAATATCAGCTGCATCTCAAGATTTTTGAGAGGACCTCTTAGAAGTCTGGGTGCAACTCTGCCACAGAGATCTCTGGAGATGGCTCCACGAATGTACCCATCTGCAGTAGATGGGAGCAATCTCTACCACACTCCCAAATAAGGCCTTACTGAGACACTGTTATTTGTCCATGCTAACTTAAACTCCCAAGATCTCTTCCCATGATCATTTTTCCAGATTCCTACCTTCTGACTGTCTTTTTTTCAAAACCATCTCAGCTCTCTGGAGTTTTCTGTAATTATATTTCCAACTGTGGAAGAAAACTAGTACCTTGTGAATTAAAACCCAACTAAAATAATTTTTGTTTTGAATGTTAGAAAACAAAGTACTTTTAGCAACAGAGTATCAGATACTCTATTTTTCTTGTTTATACAGTTAATTGAAATTACTCTCAGTGCTGAGGGATATGCTTCTTTCCATGTTTTTCTCCTTCTACTCCAAAGTAACTTATATTCCATCCTATTAGATACAGGGATGCTCTGTGACCATCCTGTCACTTCCCTTTCAAAAGATTTCAAACAAACTAATGAACAACTTGCTGCTCCCTCTTCACATTCAGCTCCCCAGCCACTCTCCCTTCAACCCTCCTTCCTGCAAAACAACATATGGATTTTCAGCTTTGAGAACATGTTAAGGACTATTCTTTCATTAAGCTGGATGATGCTTGAATATAAAATCAAATCAACAGATTTTCCTTCTGAGCAGTAACATTTGTGCTTGTACTTCCAATCAGCACTTTGCTTTGGTTTGATATTAAAGCCAAAGAATCCTTTAAATTCAGATACTACATTAGCTGAACCTTTTTGTAAATCCAACATCATCCCTGAACCACTGCCTATTTCATCTGTAGGTGCAGATGGATGGCACTACAGTCTCCCAGGAGACTCACAAGGCAGTACAGCAGCAAATGGAGCACAAAAACATAAACAAGTAGGCCAGAAACAGCAAAGCTAAAAAAATACTTACACTTGTACAGCAGAGAGTCTCCATGCAGCAAAAAAGAAAGAAAAAAGAATATGAATGGGGAAGACAAAGCAATAGCAGTTTTCAGGAAAGGAGGCAAAACCAGAAACCACCAAAATAAAGAAAACTAAAACCAAAACACTTAAAAGTCTCAGCAGGAAAGGTGACATGCAGGAATGAGGTAAAAATCCCTTGTATTTGGAGGTGCTACACATTTTGTATTTCCAGAGGATAACCAGACAAGGATGTGATCTCTCTTGTTTGATCTATATTGGGACAAATTCAGGTTTTCTGACGTTTATTTCCACTACACGGTACTTGCCAATGGTGCCAACCTGACACCTGCTTGCCCCAGTGTGCTGTGTTTTTTTCATTTTGCTGGCACCACTAGTGATTAAAAAAAAATGTAGTTCTGTTATTTCTAGTCTGAAGGAAGATTCTGAAATAAAAATTGGCAGTTTGTTGTGGAAAGCAGGCAAGCGAGGAAAACAAAATAAAGCTTCCCTTGAAAGAATGAAAAAGGATGCAAGTCTGTTCTCGTGAGGTTTAAATAAACCCATTCCAAAGCAACAGTATTCCTCTTTCCCATAAGGAAGTTTAGAGGCACAGACTTCCAAGCACTTTTGGCACATTAGAAGAATGCTGTTCCATTACTAAAGCACAACCTTTCCTCTTCCCATCAAAAATTATAAGAAAAGAAAGGAAGCAGCACAGCCATCATACGAAATGAAGCAATGTCATATCCCATCTCTTGTATGGCTCATGCGCAGTCATGGTCCTCTTTGATTTAGAGTGAGGAAAAACAACTACTAGAAGTGTGGTTTTGTCTTCAGATTGAATGGAAACTGCTGCTATAACAACACTGCAGGTGTTTAGCAGAGCGTTTGTGGCAGAAGTCAATAGTAATAGTCTGGATTAAACTTCTTGACAAGAAAGTGTTGCATGTTCTTGCACACAGCTCCTCTCCTTTGTTTTCCTACTGTCCTCAGAAAGTTGTTTGTTTGTTGGGCTTTTCTTTTTTTGTCATCATTATTTTCTTTTACTTTCAGAAACTTTGCCTTTATAAAAGAGTTCTCAGCTAACAGTGATTCAGGCAAACTTCTTCATTACTCTCATTTTTGTATGCTCTGCGTGTACTTTACACTTTAATCAATTTCTCTGTCACGCTCTAAGTTCTCCCTTCTCTTGTCCATCTTCTATACAACCGTTCACTACAGATATTCAGGGATTGCTGGGCAGACTGCAAAATTCATTGACAAACATCTGAAAACTGAAACAATTGTAAAAAAAGTTCCCCAGCACACTTCAAAAGTGAATCTGCAACATGGTTTCTCTTTAAGGCAGCATTCATGGCAGTACTTCAGTGGGTTCTGTGTATGTAATGCATAGGCAGGAAAGTTATTTATAATAGACAAGCAGCTGAAAATGTGATTAGGACCAAAGTGTGAAGTAACAAATATAAATGGAAGCAATCCCAGGTTTTGAGGGAGTTTACAGTCTATGGTCCTGATTCAACAAGGGCTTATGGAAACTCCAACCTTCCACACTCCAGCGATCTCACCAAAGAGTGAGCCACTACTGAGCCACTGAAAAGTTAAAAGGTGCTAAGCAGCTTGTGAGTGGGGAGTAATGAGGGAGAAGGAGCCACACAGAAGGCAACAGGTTAGACAAGGAGGTGCCATTAAGCAAAGCTAAGACTAAGGGACTTGCCTGAAGTCACCAAGCTCTGCAGGGAACCTAATGCCAGTCTTCAGCCCCCTGAAGTGCTACAGACCATGAAGCCACTCAACCCTTCCTTTGTTTACTCTCAGCTCATAATTGAATACAAGGTGGTCTGTCTCCCAGTGTATATGGGCCAATGCCAAAAGGAAAAACCAACCCACAACCAAAAGTCCAAAGAAAATTGAGCTCAAATAAAACCAGACATTAGATTGGGGAATCATAACAACATGCCATTGGGGATTGAGATGTGAGAAAAAATATTTTAAAGGATTCTTACAGAACATTTTTAACCAGTGCTATACCATTTCAGCTAGATGTATTTTGTGGGGTATGCCTTTATAAGAAAAATCCATAATAAAGTCAGGCATTTTATGACAAGTCCTGCTGTTTTCTTTTGCTATGAGGAATCATGACCTGTAAAGTTGCCATGACACCCTTTCAGTCAATCAACATTTCCCATGTTTCTTTTAGTCTCCTAATGACTTTTGACAGAGCTGTCACACATCTGTTGTCTCAATAAAATAAAAATATCTTCAGGTGTACTTTATAAAGAAGAGAAGCAAATTGACCAAATCTGGTTTTTGCAAATGAATCTTTGTACATCCAGGTGTCTCACCATCTCTATAGAAAACCTTGGAAACTAGAAAGTTCCTGTCGCTTACTTTGACTCCAAAAGATTTTATGACATGATTTCCAGGGTAAAACCCTCTGCATGCCTTCAGAAATTCAGCTACATCCTTCCCACGAGGAGGGAAGGTAATCTGAATCACTGTCCTTAGAATTTCCCCCTTGAGTGTCATTGTCCTTGGAAAGTTAAATGCAATTCTAAAATCCATGACAGCTAATAGAGTATTTTACAGTAGACAGGACAGCAAAGCCCCTAATATGTCGTTTAGAAACTAAGGCCAAGCTGCAGCAGGCTGCTGTTTTTTGAATGTAGCAGCTATGCATTTTTACATCAACAGAGGATCCAGTCCTTAACTTTATATCTCAGAGTTCTATCATCTATATGGAAATACTACATATAAATATATACAGTGTAAATAAATATGACATACGAATAATCCATATGTGAATTTCAGGAGTATGTTTGTTTATCTAATTCCCTTTCCCAAGAGCTGAATTTCTAGAGAAATGGTTTTGAATTAATTCAGTGCTATAGTTAGGAATTAATTCAATTCATCTCATTTTAACTAGCCTGACCTTTAAAATTACTTTGTACAGAAACATTTTCTGAAAGTAAAGGAGTAGCACTGCAGTAAGATAAGCTCAATAGATTTGTCCTTGAGCTTGTTTTATTTTACTAGGCAAGAAACCTTTGCTTTTCTACATGCTGAGATGTGGCTCATGTACTCTGTGATATTTTACCAAGCATTTCAATATATTCTTTTCATTAATAATTCTGCACTTGCATCTTTCAAGTCTTGTAAATTTCCTGATAATAAACATTCCTGCATATAAACAGCCAAAGCTTTTATTATGAAAAGTAAAAAAAAATAAAATCAATGCATGAATTATACTGAACAGTTTCTAAAACTATTAAAAAGAATGTTTAATTTCATGTTCTGAATTAATGTCCCAGAAGGAATTCTGCTTGCAACTACCACCTGCAAGCAAAAGCAATTCTCCATATCATCAGTTCTGTTTTCTCCTTGCACATGAAGAGGCCAGTATCTTCTACAGCAGCTGGGCTTCAAGGTAATTAAACAGGACCATTCCAACTACTTTAGTTTTTATCATTATTTTACTTATAAACTGAGTGTAAATGGAGAGCTGCAACAAGTCAGATGGCACAAACTACCCCTTCAAGTAACCACAACCTGCTTGCTTGCCATTGTTCATTACTTTCAGCTGGTAAACACTGAAGCAAAAACTACTTTGTTCGTGATCTAATCTTCCATACAGGACAAATATAAAGCATTTAAACTCAGCAAATATGGAGGGGTGGACAACTGTTTAAGATATCCTTAGGCAATTCTTTAAAAACACCTAGCATTTGTACACCAGGTGCCCTGGGCAAGAATATCACTAAAGCCGCTCTGAGGCAACATACTCCTGAATGGGTGTTCAGGCCAGGTGGAACAGGGCTTGGAGCAACCTGAGCTAAGGTGAAGGATGTTCCTGTCCATGGCAGGGGAACTTGGAACTAGATAATCTTTAAAGGTCTCTTCCAACTCAAACCATTCTATGGTTTTGTGAACAAGAACTGTTGTACCTGTTTGCCCTGCAGCTTCCCAGGACTGAGAACCAGTGTAGCTTCTGCATGTCTCCTTCCTTCCAACAACCCAAAGTGAACAGCTACCAAAGGGATAAGCAGTCCTCCAGGCAGAAACAATGAGACATCTTGCCACCACGTTAGACCCTTTGGGGGCAGACGATGCACTGCTCGTGGTGACATTTGATAGGACAAATGCTACAGGGAGACTTAACACAGATAGAGTTTACCCTGGATGGGGGAGCAGACTAGTAGACTCTGTGCTCAGAATTACACTGGGAAGCTTCACTCCTGAAAACCCAGCCATACTTGAGCTGTTGTTCTTTTCTCACTAAAGTTTGCTTCACACACCTTTTCATCATGCACAGTAAATACTTATGCTCTTCTGACATTTTGAGATATCCTAAAAAAACCCTCTAAAATTTCTGAACTTTAAGTCCTCTTAGGAATAACTATATCAAGATACCTCCCTGTTGAAAACAGGAAATATCTTGGCAGGAAACTAACAAATATTCTAAGACCCTGCACATGAAACAGAAATACTTGAGTAGAGTATTTGAGTTTCTTTTCTAAAACAAACTAATAGAATAGGTCAATAATATTTACCCAAGAGAGGATGGCAAAACTCAAAAGCTGATCTATGGAGTGATGGCATTTAAGTGCTGCTTGGTCAGACAGTTATAGGGCAGCACATGAGCCCAGGAAGGACAGAAGATACCATGAAATAAAAGGAAGAAGCCTACAATGCACAGCAGGACTGCTCACTGACAAGCACAGAATTATGTTCTGGCTGGCAACAAGGCACTGGATTCTGCAATTTCTCAGAGAGTAAGGACACGAACTGCCCCAGGAGTGTCTAAATATCATGGTATTGGAAATTATGCACAGCTAAACTGTACAAGACAAAAAGAGGTTCTGATCAGCTTTGTATGAAAATAACCTGACTTTTCAATCTCTTTGTCTTTCTCTTTTGCTCTTTTCTTTTAGTTTTGTTTATATTTGTTTACTTCAAGATTTTTTCACCAGTTTAAGTGCTTTTGGCTTCAGATCAGTATTCCAATCCTGTCACTACTCATCTCAGAAATTCACAGTAATTCAATCTTTACTTACATGACATAAGATCTCACTGCAGAGATACATCCACCACTTTGGCTTTAGCTGACCTAAATAACACCAGAAGAAAGTATCTCATTACCTCTAAATTCTCCTCTAGTCTAACAGAAATATGTTTTGAGAGTAAGTCTCATAGATTTATGAATACGACTGTGTGATGCAGTTGTCAATGATAGCATGGATGAGATTTGATGACTCGGAAGCTGTCTTCTAGTCTTTTGGCACTACGTATGTTTGATTTTATTTATTTATATATTCTGAAGTTCCTATTCTGGTAACCCAGTTCACCCCAGCCTCCTTTCCTTGACAAAATATAGCAGAATCTAACAGTACTGTAACAGCCTGCACTAACACAGACTTTCTTTCTCCTCCTGTGAGCAACTATTCTTTATCCCTGGAATATGAGGTATCAATTTTGCAGAGCAAAAAATGGCAAGCCTCATGTTCTTCACAAACTGAGAAACATAAAGCACTCTTAGTGAGACAGACTCATGCATGTGCTATTTTCAGTAGGTTCTCCAGATTTCAGAGTAAACAAGACTCTCCCATACGACGCAGATAAGTACCTCATGCCAAGTTATTCATTCGAAGACGCTGGAAGAATCAAAAGCAGTAGGAAGGACCACATAACTTATACAGAAAACTCCTCAACCATTTGAGATGGCCAAGTTGCCAGATACTGAATCAAGAAACATCGAGTTTACAGACGGATGTGTGTAACAATAACAGCATTATCAGAGGTTATTCTCATGCTGTTTGCTGTTGTGCCTCTGCCGAAGGTCCCAGACTTTAACAAGAACTACTCCAAAGAAGCTCTTCTAATCTGTCAAGGGAAATAACAAGAAGGTTCTTACAAACAGAGGCTGTCAGAAGATTATCCTGTATCTGTTTGTGCTGAACATCAACTGACTCCATGGCTCTCCTGGGAAAAGGGATCACATGAGTGCCCCTGACACACCTTGCACAAAGGGGCTTTGTCCTCACAACCTGTTAACTTTACCTGAAGCAGGGAAGTGAGCTCTTGGGTGATCCTGTATGGGCTGTATGGGCAGGCAAACACAGGTAGAGATAGTCCCCTCTCTCACCAGATGAGACATGAACACATATAGCACATGAAATAAAATGATGGTAACTCAGTATCAGTAAGACAATTACTGCCACAAGGGATGTCACTCCCATCTTGGTTTTGTCTGGGAATGAGTTAATCTTCTTCCTAGTACCTGGTATAGTACTATGTTTTGGATTTGGCACCAAAATACTGTTGATAACATGCTGATGTTTTCAATTGTTGCTGAGCAGCGCTTACATTAGGCCAAGGACTTTTCAGCTTCTCATACAGCCCCACCAGTAAGGAAACCGAGGGTGCACAAGAAGTTGTGAGAGGACACAGCCCCGATAGCTGACCCCAACTGACCAAAGGGACATTCCATACCAGATGGCATCATGCTTAGTTCACGTTGGAGTTGGCCAAGGGATAGTGCCCTGCTGCTTGGGGACTGGCTGGGCATTGGTCAAGAGGTGGTGAACAATTGCGTTGTGCATCACCTGCTTGATATATTCTTTTATCATTACTATGATTTTTCCTTCCTTTTCTATTCTATTAAACTATATCTCAAACCACGAGTTTCACCTTTTTTCTGCTTCTCTCATGCATTCCACTGAGGGGGAGTGAGCTTTGTGTCAGCTGCCTGCCAGCTAAAATGGCAACAACCACATACCCTCCTCTCCACCCCCAACACAAATCTGGGTCTACAAGGGCAAAACAAAGCATCAGCATTATGGGAAGGCAGGCGCCTGATACAGAAGTGTCACCACACAAACAGAATACCCAGCAGCTGTATTTCACAATTCTCATTTTAACCTAAGCAGAAAACAGCCTCCAATTTTATATTATCTTTTTTTTCAATCTTAAACAAGAATGCAGTGCTGTTATTACAGGAAGTTTATCACATTCTTCATTTACTTCATATTGTGCCAGTAATGTACCGTAGACTATGAGAAACAGCTTTGAACTCTAAGAAATCTCACTTGGTTTAAGAAAAACACGCTATATATCAATTATCCATCATCTCCTTTCACTCAGAGACCAAGAAAAGACCTTGAAAGCCAGTCGTTCTTAAGAATATTTAGGCTGTGAACATGTAAACCCTCACAAGCCTTTACTCCGTAGTCTACACATGTAACAGGCCTTGAATAAACACAGATAAGGACCTCGATGGGCAGTGAGGATGCTGCATAACTATGTATAAAGGAACACAGAAAAAGACAGATAACAAATATTCACAATTAAAATGAATGTATTCATAATACTAATGGTGAGGTTAATTTGCAAGTAAGTAGGATATTCACAGGTTCCGTAAGAGGATCACACTGGCTCCCTTGTTATTTTATTTTCTCAGCTGTAGTGCTCCATGTGTAGGGAAGGGGTTAGGGAGGACACTGGCCCTGTGCTGTGCTTCTCCTGGTGATATTTTTATAAACTGTCCTAGTTCAGGGTGAGTCAAATATTACTGGACTCCCACTGCAGTAGATTTGCTTGCATGCCTGTGATGAAACCTTTTCAGAAGCCAAGAATGCTCTCACATGCCATAATGCCAATTCTTAGCTTCCCACAGAGTGCTGTATTTACTACACATCAAAGGCCCATTTCTGCTAATGCATACAAGAGAGAAACTCAAGTGTCACAATCAATTTAATCCAGCATTCATCCAGGCTGCTGCCTTTGCCCTCATCCCTGTCTGCTTGTTCCTGCTGCTCAGGATTTGTTTTGTGGACTCAGCCAGAGGACTAGTCAGTCTGTAAACTAACCTGGGAAAGAAATCCTCCATAAAAAAACTTAACTGTCAGGCAAATCAATTCCCACACTCAGTTTGTAGGCTGGATGAACACCAGTACAAGTGCAAGGATGTGGGCAGGAAAGTGCAACCTGTGTGCAGGGGAAAGTGGAAATGCTCTTTTCAGGAAAAATAATGATTTTTGCTGGATTAAATAATTCAGAGAGCTAGAGCTTTATTTATAGCACAGGAGAACACACAGAGTCCAACAGGAACTGGGGTTTTACTGCAGTAGGTGTTCAGTCTTTTATCCAAGAAGTTGACACTCTGTGCCTGAGACAATTCTGCTGCAGGTAAAAAGACAGCAACCAGAATCAGATGTGGTAGTACATCAGGACGTACCAGAGACTCTCTTGTTATTTTTCTTCCTACAGTATCACTGCACCTCTGCCTGAGTCTGTACCATGATCGTCTTCTGTCAGTAAAAGCAACAGAAGAGGTTTTTGTTGCTTTAATTTTAATTTGCTATGGGGACAGGGGAGAGAAAAGCTTTAGGAGCTTTCGATTTCCTTTTGTTTTTTAATAAATTGAGTTCTGGTGTGGTGAGTGCCATTTCTCCCTTTTCTCTAAAAACACTGCGGTACATACATTCCTTTAGAACACAAAGGGTCCTAAGTCTTCACGTGGATACTGGACTCTGCTAAATCTTTGGCAATGGCTAGCTAGTATACTCCCAGAAAAAAGTATGCACCACCAATCTAACGATGTTCCATTACTTCTGCAAATTTTCTTCTCTACTGTACAGGTGAAATCTATTGATCAATGGACTAGAACTTTATTATGTTACGAGATTTTTTTTCAACTTTCCTTTATTAATGTCACAGAAAAATTTCTGTGGTTGAAATTAGAAATAGATGAAAAAAGGCTAAGATTCAATATTCATAGCAGGCAGTCCTTTTCTACTAGCCACAAACATCTTTTCAAGCACCATTTACCATCTAAGCATTTTGATCTTACACTGAAATGCTTTAAAGAACAGCTATAAGCAAACTTATGTATTACAACTTACAATTCCTTTGCATGTTTCAGTTTCCCACTACACCTCTTCATAACACAGATAACCTCTGCTTTGCCCTAAAAACAACATGTATCCTGTCTGTATGGTTGTTACTACCCACAGTAATAAAATTATATTGTTGAAACAGGCATTTATAAGATGCTCAGTACATGGATTTTTAGTAAAAAAAGCTATTTCTCTCAAAACATCTTTAAATAGTGACTCAACTCTAGTGATTTCTCTTTAGTACTCTGGAAGTCAAAATAACATTCAAATAGCTAAAACCCCCCAAAAATTAAGAACAACTGTTAAACACAATCTAACAAAGATGCTCCACTACCTTCTGATGGAAAATTGAGCATTATTTAATGTCTCTTACTTCTGCAAAGAACTAATGGCTGCAAAATAATAAAGTACAAATAGAAGCGTTATGCAAATAAAAATCAAATAAAAATACCTGCACAATTACACATACCAATACACATGATAGTCTCAGTAAAAAAAGGATACTTTAAATAAAGTTAGTTTTAAAATGCATGCATGAGTTTAAAATGTGTTGCACTCATTATATATGCACAGAAAAATTTAGACAAATCATACTGTTTTATGAAATTAATTCATGACTGAGTATAAGCTCCAAAAAGCAGGCCACGTTTTTTTCCTTTAATCTGAGAACAGTAAGCTATTTTCTGCATAAAGATTTTTCTTTTCATCTTACTTGCACACAACTTCTATCTAACGACTTATTACCATCAATGCAGCTGTAATTAAATGTAGACAACTAAGACAGCTGTAGATTAAGGAAGCATCAATTTACTGTACTGCAGTTCAGGGAGATCAGAAATTCTCAGACGCATCATGTTCCAGCAGTCACATCCTACGTTGGACCACTCAATCGCTCCCAGCGTTCTTCACAACTCATTTAACAGCCTAGCAAATTCTGGTATGACTGACAAGTCTTTCATATTATGGGCTCTCAGGCCACTATTAAGGGCTGGATGAGAAACATACCCTAAGCTGAAGCTAATAAGCATTAACTGCACAGTTTGGTATTTAGAAAGTCCTAATTCCCACAACAGACCAGACTAGAAACAACATTTAAAAGTCTGTTTTTCAGTGGTGCATTTAATGGGCCCATTTGAGATATTACATTCTATGTTGTCTCTGTTATTTATACCTATCTAACTTTGAAGATAGATACATAGACAGACAGATAGATCGATAGCAGTTTTCTACTATGTCAGTGAAATCCTCCCACCCACAGCCACTCTGCACCCTGCCTGAGAATAGGTGGCCAGGCTCTGAAACACATTGGTGCCTGTTTGTTCACTGTCACCAGCACTGGAGGATTGCAATCCTTATGCTGCCAGTCCAAGTGTTCCAAACTTTTCTCTGTTCCACTTTCAAACCACATATAAAAGCAAATTGCTCGTAAGCATTTTTTTAACAATACACCTACTTCACTCATAGTCATACACCTAGCTCAAGTGCTATATAACCTACCTGTAACCATAGAGTGAAAACCAACCCCACATTCAGTTTTTCCCCACATTGTTCAAATACAGCTTCAAGGGGAGCTGGTGAATAACAACATATACAGCATTTTGTTACCTCGGTCAGAATACTGATGCTCAGTATGCTTGCTGAAGAAAACAAGATTAAAGTGAACAGCCTTGCTGAAGAAAATGGGGCTTTGCAAAACATGTCCCATTTTGCAATGGAAAAAAACCCAGCTCTCCCCAAATAGTGTTTCAAGCTCAGTGGCTCTCCTACACGACCAAAATCTTTTCTTCCCGAGACATCTTGACAGTTAGCTGGAGCAAGCTGATACACAGGGCTTTGAATAGGCAACTCTTTCCTGGCATCTCAGCAAGATGATCAGACTCATTCCATGTTCCAAATTCTTTTGGCAATAGGAAATTAGGGTCCCAAACAAGCATAATATCAAGCTGTAATTAAAGGTTTCAGGTTTGGGGTTTGCAGAACACACAGCCAGGTGCATCATTTACTCAAAAGGCTAAGATCTGCTTTATCATCACACTTCATAAGGGCTAAGGATTTCCTACAACCAAACAAAGCAGTATTCTGGACTAATGCCATTTTGAAAGTAAGATCTAAATAGCTATTTCTCATTTAAAATTAAAAATAATCAAAGCAAATAGGTTCATAATTATAGTTCTTACAACCATACGCTTCTCTTACTGTTAAATTTTCTCAGCAACATATCTGTTTCCTGTGCTGACCAGCTCACAAAGCATTCACTGATGCTCCTTTCAGAAGGTTCTACAGTCCCATCCAAATACCTGTGCAACATTTAAATGCAGCCAGAAATCACATTATTTTTATCAAGAGAATAACTGAAATTCATAGGATTTTCTCCCAGCTAAAATAGATCTTTTGGAAGGTGCTGTCTTTGAAGGTACTAACTCTGCACAGAAGATACATGCTTAAGTTGCTTTTAGCTGCAAAAAACTCAGTGAGAACAATAATTCAGTAAAAAACCCCATATTGCTCAGCATTTTGGGGCTATCTTATTGTGTAAACATTAAAGTTCAACAAGGCCAAGCGCAAGGCCCTGCACATGGGTCGGGGCAATCCCGAGCACAAACACAGGCTGTGCGGAGAATGGATTGAGAGCAGTTCTGGAGAGAAGGACTTCAGGGTGCTGGTGGATGAGAAGCTCAATGTGACATGGCAATGTGCACTCATAGCCCTGAAGGCCAACCATGTCCTTGGCTGCATCAAAAGCCAGCACGCTGAGGGAGGTGATTCTCCCCCCCTCTGCTCTGCTCTGGTGAGACCCCACCTGTAGTGCTGTGTGGAGCACATAAGAAGGAAATGGACTTGCTGGAGCAAGTCCAGAAAAGGACCATGAAGATGATCACAGGACTGGAGCACCTCTCCTATGAAGACAGGCTGGGAGAGTTGGAGTTGTTCAGACTGGAGAAGAGAAGGCTCCTGGGAGAGCCCACAGCAGCCCTTTCTGTACCTAAAGTGGGCCTACAGGAAAGGCAGAGAGAGATCTTCTACAAGGGCATGTAGTAATAGGACAAGGGGAAATGGCTTCAACTGAAAGGTGGTGGGTTTTGATCATATATTAGGAATAAATTATTTATTGTGAGGGTGGTAAGGCACTGAAACAGGTTGCCCAGAAATGTTGTGGATGTCCCATCCCTGAAAGTATCCAAAGCCAGGCTGGATGGAGTTCTGAGCAACCTGGTCTAGTAGAAGGTGTACCTGCCCACAGAACCAGATGGTCTCTAACGTTCCTTTCAGCCAAGCTATTCTGTGATTCCAACTATTTACCTATATATTTTTACAACAGCAACCAACATGATTTGCAGCCAAGATGCAAAAAACAGCTCTCAAATATGGATTACAAAAATGGATTCTTTAGCACTAAGATTACTGTCTCATGTTTATTTGATGCTTCATCCTCTTCAGAAATTAGATATTGATGAGAATCTGTGTCACAAAGGTATTTGAATATCTGTGCAGGATGAGGGTGAATGAAGAGAATGAAGACAGATATAAACACTTCTGAAAACAAGAACAGTTAGCATCTAATGCATCTTTTAAAGAGTGCAAGCATCATCACATTTTCATTATTTTAATGTGACCAAAGTGAAAGATAACAGCAGAGTTGATATGATGCTTTCATATAACCATGGTGATATGAGAAAAAGACATGAGCTATTTTTCAGATTTCCAGTATTATTATCCTTAACAGGCTGCAAAAATAAATTTAAAGGTGGAGGGTGGGGTGTCAAAATGAGCCCCTAGCTTATTTTTCTATATATGAAGCCAGCATGTGAAAACTAACTTACAGGTACAGAACTCAGATGCCACATATTTTACTGGGATGACTCTCTCCTATAAGAGTTAGGGATCAAAATTATTATTGAATGTTGGCCACAGAAAGCTTCTGGAACTTGATAGTACCAGTGGTGAGCCAGATGATGCAATCAACACCACAAGATTCATGGGGATTTGTGATGCTCAGACAAATATTGTATCAAATCAACTCTTGGTGAAGAAGGAGATTTGGAAGAGAGAGAACCTATTTTAAACTGACATTTCCAAGGAAGGTGTGCTTTTGTTTTACAGCTAAATGAGACCAACAGAGAGCTGCTGCAGAAAGGAATAACCCTGCTGCTCCTTCTCTTGTGCTGTACTTGTCTGAATCTGCAGTATGTCTATTCAGGGAGCTGAACCAACAAACCTACAAAAAGATGCAATCAGTTTTTCTGCCATTCTAGCTTCTTCTGTAACACATGGCCAAGGAGCCAGATGGGAGGGCAGAGGAGAAAGCCCATCCCTTGCAGACATGACCACCTATTAGACTGACTAATTTGTAATAGAGAAGCACTTCCTGAAGTTCCTGTCCACAGCAGAGCTCCTCAATAGACTGAGCTGGGCAGAGGGGGATTTGAGATTGAAAGCAGTTAGCAATCCATTTATTTGTAATCCTGTGGACTCATACCTTGTAAAGGATCATGATATGGCATGGAGCCATCTGTATAATAAAGTCACACAGGCAATTTATGTTCCACGTTTTTACTGAATCTCACACTCCTAACTCAATTACTTTTGAAAATCTTGCCCTCTAGGATCACTTGCAGCCCAGCCTCAAGGTTTTAAGACTTCTTCCATGCACTCAAAAGCTAATAATATAAAAAAAAAAATCAACTTCTATTCAATATCAATAACATAACTTCCAGGCAGAAACACTTTTTGTCACGGGCGAGAGGAATCCATGTCAAGCAGAAGGAAGACAAAGGCAGAAAGCAGCATATTGTCAAAGAATAGCATAGTCATTTTATTACTGCAACTGAACCTCTGTGAAACTGTGCCCAGTGGAAGAGACATTTACTGTATTAGCTTGACTGTAGCAGTGTATGCAAGGGAAAGGCCCTTGAATAGGTACAAGGAAAGGACAAGTGAAGAAATGAGAAAAGCTTTTCCTTTGCTGAACAGCAGTATGCAAATCACACAAAATTCCAAGTCAGCATTTATTTCTTCTAGAAGCCAATTACAAATTCCAGTTTTCTGATACCATGAATTTGCTAAATGATATTTTGAAATGCATTTTTCCTCCACTTACTGGCATACTTAACTAAATGGGCTGAGGAATGTGTCTTACCATACAAGTGTCCAGATCCTCCAAACGTTCTATCTCTGTCAGCTCCTCAACTGTGATGATAGAGCGTTTAGTTGGTTTTTCTTCAGCTAACTCAATCTCCAGTGATTCTTGCTGCGGAAGTGGTTTGCCACGCCTGGTCAAATGGTCAGCCTGGAGGCAAAGGCAAACACAGGAAGGCATTAGTCAAACTTTTTAAAAGACAAACAGAATCCCACCAGAAAGTTTACAAAACTTCAGTGATCACAGAACTTAGAAGACCGCAAGCTCTGTTGCATGTGTTAATCTTCACACTGGATTTATAAAGAAAATGAAAGTGTGGAATGAAAGCTTTTACCTGAATACTTGTTGGTGTGGGGTTTTTTGTGGTGGTGGTTTTTTTTTGGTTTTTTTTTTTAATTAACAAACACAAAGACATGTAAAATTTCAGCTAATATAATTTTCATAATTATTCAATGGCCCATATCACCTGCTATTCAGAAAGCAGGACAGCTTTGTTAAATACCTCAGTTCTGCTTCACTGAAGAAATAGATAGGGAAAAGCTCTAACAACAACAGAATCCATAGCAAAACCTGTTATTAAGACCACAGAGAATGTTACATTAACCACCCTGGATTGTACTTGGAATGAAGTGGGTTCATGTTGTTGTGAAAATGGTGAAATATGTTCTCGTTCTTTGGTAACTAAAGAGAATGTTAAATAATATCTGTCAAAAGCAAGTATTTCAAGACCAGCTGACCCAAATCAGCAGAAGCCTTCAAAGTGACAACTTGGGAGAGCTTTATTCCACTGTTTAACATCAGCACAACTCAGGACAACAAGTGGATTGCAGTTTTATTAACCATCAAAAAGGGTAAACTGATGACCTGAGTCAATTTCAGATCATTTAGTCTAATCTCTATTCAGGAAAAGTCACTGGAGAGCTGTTACAGATGTATCTTCAAGCACCCTAAAATAGCTCCAATATCAATTAATGCTTTTTATTATACGTGTACAATGCCAGTTTTCCAGTCTGTGCCATCACATTAGACAAACTGATGTCTTCTCAGACAAGGTTTATTTTTCAAAGTTGCTTCAAACACTACTATGTCAAGGCAACATACACAGACATTTGTAGGTGGCTGAATTTGTAGTATGTGACACTCCAATTTAAGGAGCTGGCTCAGAACTGTATCAGTGCATTTAATCTTTTCTGTATTAAGAACTCAGATTGCAGCTTGAAGTTTATTATCACAATTGAAGATTAACAGTGTCAAATTAGACAGGAGTTCCTCTCCCAGCACTTTTGAGACCTGTACTCTTTAATGTTTTCACCAGTGCTATGCTACCTGAGAGAACCTGCAGCTAACAGAAACACAGGAGAGTTAAATGGTGGACATGTTACTAATGCAGGCCAAAATGGATCATAAAGTAAATCAATTCAAATCAAAATGTACAGACAATCATTTCTTAGGAACCAAGAGCACCAGCAATTAGTTATGGACACATTCCTCAAACACAACGAGTGTCAAGCCATTAGGAGAAGGGAGGCCTAGCAAACCCTGCCCTGAAAATGAGCTACCACTGAAACTCTGATCAAAGGATGAAATTCTTATCTTCTTTGCTATGTAAAACCAAGGAGCAAAGAATATAAGGAGAAAAACAATTTCACTCCTGTGTACAGTGTTGGTTAAAACATTGGAATAGTCTGTCTGGTTCTGGACACCATAATTTTAAAAGAGGCTTTTAAGACAGCTGTTTTAAGTGCACAGTATTGTCACTGAAGTGACTCAAAGGCTGGAGAAAATGACGCATTGTGCAAGAATCAGGGTATGTCCAAGTTGTGCAATACCACTGGACAGAGAGAGCCTGCTGCTCATGCCAGCTGAGCCTCCTCCAGGACAAACTGGAGCTCAGTAATGTGGTCACTCCCACATCAGGCTGCTGCTGCTGCATAGCTCCTGAGACCAGAGGTTGTACCTTTACACAATGCTGCTCTGTACTAGGAAGATGAACACTCAAATAACACAGTCTTTCATTAAAAAAAGAAAAAAAAAAAGAAAAAAAGAGAAAAGAATGAAGGAGAACAGAGTGATTTGTTTCCTCTGTGTGAGGACTTTCATAGAGAAGAGATAGAGAAATATACACTGTTCCCTTATCTTATGGAGAAAAGCATCTGAAAAAACTTATGACTGCAAGTTGAAGTCAGAGAGATTTCAATTAGAAATGAAGAGCAACTTTAATCAGGAGAACAACCACTCACTGATTTCTTTAGAAAAACCAGTACTCGATTGCCCTTACAGAGCCCCAATGTATTAGAAGCAAAAATGTTTTTTCTGTGGATACACAGTTGTTTATTCCTTCTACTCCTGATGAAACAAGTACCTTTATAATAAATATCTATGCCTCCCAACAGCTCAGCACCTTCACACAGCAGTGATTCCTTTCCTATGTTCCTCCTCCTTTCTCTTCAAACTGCATACCTGCAGTTCTGAGGTAGCCTCAAGATATATTCATTCTGGGAACAAGGTCTTAGTAGTCTCTAAAGAATGCTAAAGAATAAGATCTTACCTCTTGTTTCACAAGTAACCAATTCTTATCATCTCACCATGACAGATATTGGCACTGTTCTTAACTAAGGATTCAGTGCTGCATCCTGATGGCATTTTTAGTTCTCAGCTCAAAAGATAAGACAAATATTTAACACAGTCTCTTCCAAGGTTGTATCTTTCTTAAAACAAGATTTAAAGATGAGAATCCCAATATCGTATTTCAAATGAAATATCCACAAAAATAAACCCAATTTCAAAATAGAGCTGTGAAAGAAGAAACTGAACAAGTTACGAATATAAATGGAATTGTTAATGTCTGGCATATTTGATATCAACCAGGTAAATACTCACCAGTTTGTGATGGCAATGGGAAAGTGCATCCAGAATTTCATCTACAACTCGGTCAGACAGGAAAGAAGCCACTGTCAGCTTTACTTCACTGTGTGAGGATTGAAAATGAGAGACCTTTTTAATTCATGCAGGAGAATTTCGTCTTTATTACACGTTCAACAGTGTTACGATTATCCACAGTGCTGTCACTTTATTTGAAGTAAAACATTAAAGGGTGTCAGGATACATGACTGCAGGTTTCAGAAATAAACTCATGAATCACACAATAAACACAGGAGCCTCTGTACCATATTTAACCTGCTTCTAACAGTTTTCCATGAGATGAAATGAAAACATCTGGGAGAGCTGAATAAAAATCAGAAGTGAAACTCAGCAAGGAACACTCCACCATTGAAGTCAGGGAAAAACACGAATCTCGGATGAGTGGGATTAGGACAGTGCTGCCTGTTTAACACTATCACACTGAACAACTACAATCCATTCATCTCCTCCATTCCTTTTTGTGTTTGTCTACTCGTTGAAAGATACGTGTACAGTGCCAGTTTTCCAGTCTGTGCCATCACAATTTTGCTTCCTTTTTTGCTCTAGGTAACCACTTTCTGTCTCACAAACTTCATGTCACCGTTCCCACTACACACATACACACACACACAGAACACCAACACACCCTGCACACTGAACTTAGGTTTCACTGGTAACTTCCTATCAAGGAAATCTGTACCCTGAATTGCTCCCTTGGGGTCCCATAAAAGGCAACAGTACCAAAGGCTCAGGCTGTGAAGGGCAGCTCACTTGGAGGGGACAAGCATGTATGCCTGAGCTGCAGCCAGAAGCTACATCTCTCCTGCCTCTCTGCTTCCAAGGCCAACTGTTTCACCTGACACTTGCCAGCAAGTAACATGATTTTATTCTTTTATGTGTAGCCTGAGGCACCTTGGATTCACAAAGCTGTTTCTGTCTAGGACTAGCACTACTGCTGCAGAAAGCCTGGAGAAAAAGGTAAGGAGCTCCTTGGAATGGCAATGCAGTTCATAGGGAGGTAGAATGGTGGCCAAGCCACAGTGGGAAGAGAATGAGAGTGAAGAGATCTCTCTCAGCTACCGACATTAATTTCAAAACATATAAGGCAGAAAGGGTGACAGTGTGGCACCCTTGCCCCACTAAGAGTTCCAGTTCCTACAAGTGGAAGAGGTAGTAGAATTGTCTCAGATTCAAGATTTATTTGATAGGACTGAAATGAAGAAAACTTAGTCACTGAACCAATTTATACACTCTGAAGTCATAGCTAAAGGCTTTGACACCTTTTCCTTCCTATTTTGCTGTACTCTGCAAAAATAATTTCCAAGTCTTACTGTTTTCTTCTTCTGCAAAAATATTAACATTGCAATACAAAATTACGTGCTTTTCCATCAAGCAGAAAGGAACTGAGAAGGCTTAAGTACAGGTCAATCACATTATACTGCATAAATATATTCTCTGGTATACATTTGATATGGAAAAAAAAAAAAAAGGCAGTAAAAGTCAGGTAAAAGCCTCTTTTTTTACAGGACAAACTAAGAGCTATTTAGGGTAACAGTTTCTGCTCCAGGTTTGTGGTTTGAATGTCCAAGTTTTCATTTTTTAAGTACATCTGTCTGCTGTGCACACTCCCATACAAAGTTTTAAACTGATTGCTACAGCTACAGGACAAGACCAAATGCAGCAATGGACAAAGCACTGCTAACAGTCAAAGTAAATAGTGTAATTTTTTTCTGTTACATTAGTTCAATGTTACCTGAGAACATAAAAAGGCTTTAAAAAATACATAAATCATGAAAACATTACTGGTGTACCGGAAACCAAACCTTTTACTAATAAAACAGAGCATATGCTTTAATTATCTAAGCTAACATTCCTAGAGATTCCAAATATATGAATCTCCTGAATTAAGGTCACCAGACCTGTAGGACAATTTCCTGTTCTTTGAATGCTGTAATACAGTTTCTTGTGAGTCATAAAAGCATTCCAAAATTCTTCTACTACACAAACACACAACCCAAAATCCAAATTCTATGACCAATTTTGTCAGATTAGTCTTTTAAAGTACCTAATTTTATTGAGGATATCGATTCCAGATTGCTCCAAGAGGACATTTTTCACAAAAGTGCGTGGGATGGAAATCTTCTCAGTGCTCGCCTCAATCAGGTCTTCACGGATGCGAGCTTTCTTCATGACATTTGGGCAAAGGTTTTCTGCTGCATCCACCATAGACTCAAGGAGTGTCTGCACCATAGTAAGCAAAAAATAACATTAGATATTGGGATTTACCTTAGCTAGAATATGACAGCATTGTTCTGGTGAATAGCATTACGGCACTTTTAGACTTGTAGTTTTTACAGTTCTTCTTCCTACTTTCCTATCCATTTTTCAAACCAGCTGCAATATAAGACATTTTACAAAATACAGCTTTGAAAATCAACATACTTGTTTAGAAAATGATCTGCAACTGTACTTGTTTGCCTTTTCAAATATGAAACTTCTCTATGTTTAACTGTCAGAACAATAGATGAGCTTCTCTTTTGCACCCACCACTGCAGTGGATGCCCTGCTGCAGCTGCCTTCCCTCTGAACCATGCCCTGAATCAGCAATTTCCATCAATGCTCCAGACCTGCCAATTTGTAAAAAGCACCAATTTTTGAAGAAAGACTTCTGATAACTCAGTATGCTGGACACAGCTGGAATATACTAGCCAAATATTAAGAATTAGCTACAAGTATGATTTGCAGTGGGCACACACACCTTCCTCATGTCCTGTTGCTTGGCACCACTGAGAAGAGCCTGGCTTCATCCTCTTGACTCTCTCCCTTCAGATGCTTATATATTTTGATAAGATCCCCTCTCAGTCTTCTATTTGGCCCAGCTCCTTCAACCCTTCCTCATAGGTGAGGTGCTCCAGTCCCCTGACCATCTTTGTAGCTCTCTGCTGGAGTTCCATGCCTCTTTCTTTTCAAATGACTGATCCAAACCCCAAACCAGGACAGAAGAAAACCACACACACTCCAGAAATAAGACCAGGTAACCCGCCAAGTTCCTCAACTTTATTTTTTTTAGAATAAGATCTCCCCTATTGAGGGTATAAAGCCAACTTCTTCCCTCTTAAATTTTCTGTCAGAAAAATCTTTCATAGAAATCCTCAACACTGTGGAGGCACGTTAGGAAGCCCCTTTCAATTGCAATAGATTTATCTCCTATCCAAACCTCTGAGAAAAAGTAATTCTGGTTTAAATCCTGTTTTATCACCTGCTGGTTTCTTTTCCAAACCCCCGCTCTGACCAGAAGGCTCAAGAGCCCTCACTACAGGCACGGGTGAGGGCTCACAGTGCCTCACATAATCATCCATCTATAAACTTGTGCCATGAAAAGTGCAGGAAAGATCTAAGGTACACACACAGAGATGAGGATGAGTCACAGAAACAGTACCAGCTTCCAAAGCGGAATGCACTGTCCTTGGTTCATGCTTCAGCGTAAGTGCAGGACTCATTTCCCCCAACTTTGAATCCTCTAAACAAGTGGGACAAGCAGCAACTATTAGCAGAAATCAGATTTTTCACCATATGACATGTCACATGAAGCTTTTGAGCAGTTTTTTAAAATCCAAAGGAAGGTGGAATGAAGGAAGGAACAGGACAGAGTCCAGTTTACTGATACGGGCCTACACAGCTCCAGTAAGACTGCAGGTCAATAACCAAACAGAAAAAGGTACTTACAAATAAAAAAAGGAAAAAAAAGTCATTTCGTTGGAATGGTATACTAGGTAAGCCTAGGTTTCACCCAGGCATTTGTAAATTGTACAAAAAAAATGAACTGCACCCCTTGAAAATTCTACCAGATTTTCCTTTTCTTCTCAATCTCACACTACAGGTAAGTGAACTCCACTGTATCAGAGCTTTTTTCTTTCCTTAGCCCTAATATAACTGGCAATTTTCACATGTAGACATTGAGCAAGAAACAAAACCACCCTTACTGCATAATAATTCCAATGATTCAAAGCAGCATCATTCAGTCTTTAGCTCTTACAGACTGAAAAAAATAGCGTGACTTTTAAGCATAGATTCACAAGGACAACAAACCAACATGAAGCAGCCAGAGTGTACAGGGGAGTCTCATCTTCACAACATTTGATTTATAGCTATAAAGGACAATTGCCAAGAGCTTGTTTCTGGGTTCCCAATCTCCCTGTACTTTAAGAACTCCTCCCACACTCCCTCCTTCAATACCCCAAAGGTTCTGGGGCAATATGACTAAGGAAGAGCCTTTCAAGCCCCTGCAGCCATATTCACATGGAGGATGAAGAACTGTCCTAGTTACAGTGGACAGGACCAGTTTATCACCATGTGGGTGTAACCAAAACTGTGTATTCTGCACCCTCTATGTCATTTCTGATGGACTGTTAATAATGGATCATTTGCAGCAGCTGCCCAGGGCACACCTGACCCCTCAGACTACCAGATGGGTGTTAAAGAACCCTGTGAGGCACAGGAATGTTTCTGTCTTCACACCAGCGACTCAGCTGTAATAACTCCCCTCTGGGGAGGCATCAACACCTTCACACCCAGCCTGAGGGGTCATGTCTGCTGATGGGCCATCAGGGACTGGCACAACAGACAGTTGCAATGATACAGACTGTCAAAGACACTGAAAATATGCCATGACTCACAGAGTTAAATCACACATTGTGAAACTCCCCACCCTGGGGGAGGTACTGGGCATTCCCACCTGAACCTGAGCATATATAATCTTGGGGTTTGGGACTTCTGGCACCATTCATCAGATCGAGAGGAGGAGCAGAACCTCAAAAGGACTGTGACTGCCACTCGACCAGATTGTGACCATTACTCTCACCAACAGGTTTTCCTTTCCTTTTACTTTGTGTTCAGGGGTACCACGTGGCGCTCAGCACAGGGGCTGATGAACCCACGGTGCCGGATTATACATCTGTTCTTTTGTGGGTTAAAACCAATTTTTCTCTGCGTCATTTGATTTATTGTAATCTTTTAAATAAATTGTAACTCTGACTTGTAACCTCCCTTGAACTGGGTTCATTTCTCCCACTGGTTTACCTTTAAACCAGCACAAGAACTTTAATGGCAGAGACAGTTGAGCAAGGTAAACTACTAATGAGAATTCCTGACACATCCACTTTTTTCCATGGCATTTATTCACTGGGTGCCAATTTGTATTCTACCTTGAAAAAATTCCACAGCCTCTCAAGAGTTACCAATGTATTCCAATCATAAAAGTGATAAAGCCTTGTTATGTTGAATTACAATTGCAGTCTAAACACAGTCTTTCAAAATGAATCGTGAAGAAACGCTGCGTGAAGGTGTCAGTGGAAAGTAGCAGGAAAAACTGAAGATTTTCCTGAAAATTTCAGAATTAATTTTTACTCAAAAAACCTGAGAGAATGTGCAATTTAGGAATCAAATAGAGTTTTGATCTCATCTTTAATTGCACAACTGAACACAATTTCTTCAGTGGTGGATTTCAGCAGTTAATGTCACATGACTATTACTGGATCTACAGAAACCTTTCCTTGTCTTCTGATTCTATCCCAAAACCTTTCACTGACAGAAATTCATAACTACCAATATTGACTGTGAAGGGACACACATTTCAGTCACAAGACTACAAGTGCCAGTCACCAGGTGTGCAGAAAGAAAAGAACAAAGTACTGTCCACAGTTAAAGAATCTTAACATTCAGGAGAAAGATACAGTGAGAGCAAAAGGACTGGAGGATGATGATATCAAAAGAAAAAATTAAACAGGTGATGAAGCTAACAAATCCTTTGCACTAGAATGGAATTTAGGGAGGATATTTCAAGAACTCCTGACCTTACAAAACAATTATCCTTTGTCTAGACTTCACTTCTCTTGCTTATTTTTCCTTGGGCAGAATAAAGCATGTCTGAGTTCTGTGTGTCCACAGTGACACCAGCAGGAGAAAAAAAGTGCATAAATACTGTAATTTTTCCTTTAGCCAACTCATCTCATTCCAAGATATTGCTCTTCCTTACTCTAACTTCTTCCTTCCCCCCCTTTCTTTCAGTTAAAAACAAAAAACAAAACAAAACAAAAAAATATCATATTTGCCTGAAGAATGTTTATTGACTTTACCCAAATTCCAAAATTTTTTTTAGAATCAGGCTGTGGTTGCTATGGAAGCTAAAAATCAAAACTCCACTTGCAGTACACAGGATGTTTTTCCCCAAACAATTATAAAAACAACTGTCCTTCTGTGAGCTCCCTTGTCTATCTTTACAAATAATACATGAATTCAAAATATCATAAGCAATTTAAACAACTGGGAAAAAAAAACCCTAATCCATGTTCGACACTTTCTTCTCCACACAAAGTACATCACCACAGAACTTAAAGGGAAACCTTTCAGCCTTAAGTGTAAATTAATAAAAACTACTGTTAGAATATATAAATATATCATTAGTGTAGAGTAAAGAACATTAAGACTTTCAAGTTTAAGTGGCTTACAAGACACTATAATGCCACACAAATCAAAAGTAAACATAAAAGATAGAATGGGTGAGCTGAAGTGCCTTTCACTGCAGATCTGTAAAAGTATAAATGGAAGACTCATTAACTCAATCTTATGCTAGGGACTATAAATAACATTCCAAATGCTGAATAGGCTTATTTTTTTCTCCTTCAATAAAAGTCTCTAAGATGAACTTATTTAAGTGCATAAGCCTGGCACAAAGGGCTGACCTGACTATTCTGGTCCCAATAATAGCCTAGAAGTTCCACTGGGGAAACTCTTACAGATAAATCACTTTCATGTCTGTGGAAATCCTCACATTATTTCATATAATGAGGAAAAGCAGAAACATACTAAAAATCAAGCACCATTTTCCTTCTCATTAACTTTTTAATTTCAAAAAATAATTAGTAATATGGCATGACTCCTTTATTATATTCCCACTGACTGAAGCATTTCCATGTCATTTCAACTGAAAGATCAAAGAATCTGAAAGTGAAAAGTTTAAATACAACAGAACACAGGCAAAGCAGCTTAGTCATAAACCCAGGTTGATCTGAGCTGCACCATGTTCTTAAATTCACCAGCTTCCATACAGATCCCAACTGTTGCTCAAATTCCCCCACCTTATCTTCTTTCTGGACCCATATCCTTGCACATGCTCTATGGATGACTCTGCTTGTTACACAGTAAGGGCTAACATAACTGGAGGTTCAAGTTTCTGAGCAGGAGTTGGTTGAACACAGGTGAGAACATTTACAGATCAATGACATTGCTTTCAAGAACTAAGATTTGTCAACTTGTGAAAAGACTTCCTGTAAAGCTGCCTGTACTAATTCATTGGGCAGTCTCAGTGCATACAAGTTACTGAAATCAAACAGTAAAGTGGAAAATCTGCATCACGTTCAAAAGTGGTCACTGGGGCAAAAATTCTGAATGGAGTCTACAGAAAAGCAGCTTTCACTCCAGTGGGACATCTTAACTACTAAGCACTTTTCTCCAGGACATGTGGCTTCTTAGGGTGTTTGAGAGATGCCTTTGTAAAGGACTGAAGGAGAAAATGATTAGTCTTACCCTTCTAGAAGATGAAATAAGATGATAATAAACAGTAAATGCTCCTGCCCACTGAAAACACTAAAGCAAGGGGTTTTTTTATTCCAACTGAGCAAAAATCCAGATAAGGCCCAAACTTATAAGAAGCTAATAATGAAAAGATACAAATCTCCTGAAAAGTTTAAAAAAGTGTGGCATATTTGCATTTAGCAACAGAAAACCTCAGATTTAGTTATTTCTGCTTGTGACAGGTAGAAACACATCTATCCACAGACCTTAAGTTGCTCATCCACCACCCTTGTGACTTCTCCAGCCATGGATTCAAGCGTCTCTTGGATTGGATTGGAGAGTGAACCATTTGCTCCTGCCCAAGAAGCTCCACCAAGGTGATACAGATTTGGCAAGAGCTGTAAGACAGGAAGAGTATCTTCAGAAAGCAGGCTCATCACTATCTGCCTTCAAACCAGGACAAATAGGGGAAAACATTTTTTGCTAAATCAAAGTCTTTATAAATTAGAATTACCTTATCGCATTAAATACCACCTAGAGTTGATCATCTGAAGAAAATACTGTTTTGTGACACATTGTTATATTAATTCCTCCCCAAAAAAAAGGCTGTAAGCATGCACAGATCTGCTCTCAGCATTACCAGTATGCTGGGAAAGGCTTACTGTTTTGGAGTTCTTAGCATCCCGCATAAGCCGTTCTGCAGATTTGACATCTTCCTGTACAGCATCCACACCACAGTTTCTTAAAGAGTTGAGATGATCTTGCACTTTTACACATATCCTGTCAATCATCTATTTGAACGAAAGAAATACAGAAGACAAAATACCAGAATGCTGGTCAAACAGAAAGTTAATCCAGTCCAGGTAGAAAATAGTAGCATGATGAGATTCGTAGTGACAATATAAGAATCTGAAACTGCATGATCAGAGCTTGGAGATAGGTCAATACCACTGGAGGAAAGCACTACATCTCATAAAGACACACCTAAACATTGCAAAAATAAATATAATTTTACCATTTGGAAAAATAAATGCTTTGGAATATTTCCCCAACAGTTACCTCCACGATAGCTGCAAATAATTAAATACCCTGTTCAAGTGTTGCTCCATTTTTTGGACCAAGTTTAATGCCGAAAATTTTGTTGATATATCTAAGACATATGTCTAGAAGTCACTGAATTGTTAAGAAATTCAAACAGTAAAAAAAGCTATGCCACTACCCATTCAACAAACACTAGCAGAGATTTCCCTTGTGCAATTGCACAGGCTTTTACAGTATTCTTTCAAAATGTAAATATTCCTAGTTGCAAGGGAATTAAAACTACCAAAGCAGAAGTTTCTATCAGCCCTTTCACAGTGGGATAAATTGAACTTAATCTGTATCTGCAACACAACTCATTCAGTACGCTGAAAACACAGGGCAGATGGTATATCTGTGTCCTTACAAGACAAACCAGTAAGAATGCCTGACAAATAGTCAGCTTTGATTAAGATATATGAGGCAGGGAGATATAACAGTTAAAAGTATTTATCAGCCCACATAGTGTTCATTAGAACTGGCTATTTGATATTTTGAAGCAACGTTTGAAGCAAGTGTCATCACCATATAAAGTCTACAGTTCTAACATCTTAAATCATTAGCAATGAGAACTGAAATAATTTCACAGCATGCTCCTTTTCTGCTCCACATGACTCCTTCTCTTCAAAGGGTTTTGGGTGGGTTTTTTCATACAAATACAAAAAGTTAATTAATTATTAGACAGTGGAAAGTCTCATTGGGACATCTGGACTGAAAAAAAAAATACACTCCGGGAATAATAATTCTACCATCCTATATAGTCTTTTCCAGCCTTCTTTTAAAACTGTTTTTAAAATACATCCTTATTGCACACAATTTAGTATAGAAATGAGTAACTTTACTTTCAAAATAACAATAAATTACATTTCCTGAAACTTGATGTGTGTGTGGTGTTGGAGAAAAGCACAATTAAAACTGACAAGTTATAAAAATATCCAAATTTAATTCATAAGGAGATTATTAATTTGGGGGGGGGAAGTGGCATAGGAATGGATAAAGTACTAGAATAAAACAAAGTGTTTTTACTGCTTGTACATCTGCATGTTCCATTTTGTCTGTAAAGAGGTTAGAGTATAATTTCATGTTTCAGTAATAAAACTCTGTCCCATTAAATTTTAATAACACAGAAAAAGGTCACTTGAAATTAAGTCACCAAAAAAAATAAAAATAAAAAAGCAGAAAACAGAGAAATTCCATTGACTCAGCTGAAAAGTGGAACAGATACTCCTTTCCCACTTGCACAGGAATACAGCTGGTGCAAACACACAGAGAAGGAAATCGAAAACAAAGGCTGTGACAAGTTTTATTCTTCTTACACCACCTTGATTCTTTACTGGTGTACTGGAGCTGAAAACGGCCCTGAGGAGTTCTGGCAGGAAATGCACTAGTACAGAGAGAATGGTAAGCTACCACAGAAAACTCCTACAGTCCTCTCCAGATAAAGGACAAAAAAGCAGAACAACACATGACATTTAGGAAACCTGGTAATGGTTGACAAAACACAAAAGCTTCCCATCTTTGAGCAATACTTTGGGCTGTGTTACACAGGAACACTTTTCATCTGTCCAGACTGTAAAGAGCACAGAAAGCTTTTACCTTCTTTTGCTCCTTCCCTCTAAGCAGAGCTTCCAATTGGTGCCCACAGTTCTGAAGGGATAAGGTAGAAGATGACTTACTCCCTAAGGCTATTTGCTCTGGCGGTACCTAAGGGCACGTTTACATGGTTGCTCAGTGCTAGGCAGACAGACTGTAGCTAACTGACACCAGAACTGGCACACCTTACTGATGCTTGGCACACGGATGGGAGCCTGCTGAAAAGACAGACTCCTGAGCACAAATGAACTGAACTGCTCTTGGTTTCAACAGTAGCTCACATAGCAATAGCTCAGATCTTTCTCTACACAGTACTGCTATATATAAGACTTCCCTCTCACAAATGCTTTCTTTCCCTCGAAATATATTATCATTGATAATCAGTATTTCTTGGGAAACAGTATTACCCACAAGGCACATCTTACTTTAAGGTACTCGGACAAAATAAGAGAGAACTGTCTCTCCAGGCAGATTTTAGGCACTGAGAAGCCCAGTAAGGAACAAGTTCCCACCTGCTGAGTGGTACTGGTGACAATGCCTTGCTGCAGACGATACGCTTGCTCCTGTAGGTACTTTCTGGTCTCGTGATTACGAAGCAAATAGTTTTCTATCTAAAAAAAAAAACAGGAAAAAAAAGCCAGATTAGGAAACTGATACGAGACTTCACATTGTAATTTGCTTTCAGTTTTGCTGCTGTATCAGAATTGGGGACTGACAAGAAAAACTGCCTAATTATTTATCATCTGCAAACCTTATTCTGTGTGTCTCCGTGCTTAATAATCACATTGGCAAATATTTATTCACTCACAGACTACTAACACTGCTTTTTGTGAGTGTTTTCTGAAAGAGTCTTCTATTTTGAACAATTTTGTAGTTACGCTGACAGAGAATTAGATTCTGGTTTGACAAATATTTGAAGGGACTCTATTAGGTGTTGGAGAGACCATGATGATTCAAGAAAGTCAATTAATTTCTTTTAGCTGCATTTGGTCCACTGCAAAGACACATTTAAACAGCAGTTTGTCTGGAGAGAAAATAAACTATTTAAAAGTGCCTAAGTGATAGCACAGCCTCAGTTCAAAAGTTGCTTAAGGCTAAACAGTACAGAAGTGCTCTTCAAAGACAAGTGATTCCTACTTACAGTCTACCACACCTGTCACCAGCAGTAAACACCTACCATCACCAGCTTAATGGCATGCAGAGTGACCTCCTCACCTGACTGTCAAACTCAGTCAAGTCAAAAAACCCTATTAGTTAACTGTTTAAGGTTTATCAAAGCTCTGAAAGGAAGAGAGGAAGATAGGAGAAAAGGATGGATGGAGTTGCCAGAAGATTGTGAGGCAGAGCAATAGGATAGTTATTTCCAAAACAGCAGCAGCAGCAGCAAGAACTGAAACAGTCTGACCAATGCCCTACAGTAATACAGGGTTTATCCAGTTTGCCCACACTAGGTAAAATGTGCTGCAGATACACCAGAGCTCGGGAGGTTAGCTGCTATGTCCATCTGGTGCTGGAGCAATGCCAGGAGCACTCTCAATGTACTCAAGCTGTGGAGTACTGAAGCTTACTGAGACATCAGTAAATTAGTTCAGTTGTCCCTGCAGCAGGCATGACAACTCAGTCCATGCAGACAGGCTTTCATTCCCACATGCACAGAATTAGCTGCACTCACAGCACCGCTCCTGAGACTGTTACCTTTTTTTTGGGAAAGAACTTTCTTGTGTTGTATAAAGAAAGCCTGAACCACACATGTTAAAACAAACTCAGGGCCTTAGCAGCTTTGATATGAATAAAAGCAAATACTCTTTGTACCTAATGACTAATTAACACATAGAATTTAAATCCCCATGCCCAGAAGCTTCACGGTGTTTTTTTCAGAAATGCACCTATCACTCTAGATAGGAACCTAGCCAATTATATTAAATGAGATGTAAGAAATACGTCCATCTCCCATGATTCAGATTTTTAAAAGCAGAATGTAGATAATTTTCATGCATCAAAGAAAAAGGCGCTAACTACCAGCCCTTCCCCCTGTGAGAATCACTTCAGTGAAAATAAGGCTCATAGATATTTGCTTTTTAATCACAGTTATCTCTAAGAACTATTTATAAGGTTTTTATGACCTTACTCTGGCTGAAGAAAAACTACTCATTAAAGAGATGTGAATTGCATGCTTTCTGATTGAGCAGGAGGCTCATTTGGAGCTTGCTAGATTTACTGTATTAAAACTCAGCTGGGACTTTTATAACTCATGGAAGTGGAACAGCTACAAATACTGTCAACACCTTTTCACCCCAAAGAACATGCTGGTGCAGTTGCTTATTTAGGGCAACATAGTGTGTATGCTTTATATGTACACTATAAAACACAGGCAGTAAATGTTTTCATTCTACCTCAAATTAAAGAGCACGCTTTGTCTTGTACAGAGCTGACTGCATGTTTTATGTCAATATAAAAAGCATGCACCAGTAATTCTAAACACATGGAAATATGCACAAGCACACATGTAGCAAACATGCAGTTTCTAACTCTCCCTTTCACAGTTAAGCACATGGAAATACAAGGTCTAGCTTGCATTTTTTAGTTATGAATTTTTGACACTACACCCTTGCATTATATCAGCCTTCACCCCAACCATTCTGTGGAAAAAAAAGCTCTTTCAGCATTTGATTAACTATGTACATGTCTATGCAAATCAAACAATCCATGAATCTAGCCTAGAATTCTTACTCAACCAAGCATGAAGACCCAGTCACTTAAAATTACTACTTTATTTTCAGAGATTCTATGTCTGTGCATTGGTGGTACATGCAATACCTTTTGCAGTGCCTCTTCTGTTTTCTCAGGGTTTGTTTTGAGTGCTTGGGAAGCATCGTTCATCGGTATAGGCATGAATCTCAATGTGTAATTCCTAAAGGAAAAAAAGTAGTGAAAGGTAATCTAATTACTGTATCTCTTTATGAAGAATAACCTAGAAGGGAGAAAGAAGCTGCACTTAGCTTGTTTGTGAAAGGTACTAAGAATGTATTGCAAGTGGACAAACTGGAGGCAGGCATGCTCCTTTTTGCTGTTAATTCTTCCTTGCCTCTAGACAGAGGGGCTAGATTTTGAAAAGCAAAACATTCAGTTATGTGGTCAATGCTGAATAAAGGCCTAGCTGCCCTCTGTACCTCTGCACACAAGGTTAGAATATTTTTCTCCTATATCTTAAACAGAACAAGGAGCATCAGTCCCTGCTGGCAACTTTATCAGATCTAAGACTAAATGGAAATATTCAGTAACAGACAGATAGCAACTAAGAGACTGAGTTTTGAAAAATTACTATTTAATAACTTCTTGTGTTTACAACAATTTGAAGACACTTGCTGAATTTTTAATAAAAGCTGACAAAACAAGCATAGCATCTCCACATTGCTTTATGTAGACAGTTGCTCCCTGCATCTTACTTGTTTGCAAAGCATTTCTGTGATTTTGTCCATCTGCTGCAATATGAGAATAAAGACAAGGGTTTAGTCTTGAGTCAAAATTGTATTTAAATCCTGGAGAACATAAATTGGCTAGCATGACAAGAGTTACACCTAAAATGCTACATGCAATGGTATGTCCATACACTTTCTGATTTGAATAAATGAAAAAAAAAAAAACAAACAAAAACATCAGGAAGTTCTTAAAACGTGCAAAAGAAATTATTCTTTCTGTTTTCAATTAATCCTTAATTTCCTTCAAACATCTTTCCCCTCCTTCGCCTGTCTGTAAACGTCCCACTAACTGTCTGTTCCTATTTCATCCAGAGCTACATAAATATGTTTGCAACTCTCTATTTTTGAGCACTTAAAGTTGGCAATTTCAACTGAGTCACCACCATTGACTACAATAGACCGTTCCTCACTAAATGCACTAACTCCAACAGCAGACACCTTAAATATTATGAAAGTTCAAGCTTCTTTTCTTTTACTTCTCCCACCAGTTGCTTGTCTGAAGGACGGTGGTCTTCTGAACTGACAAACATGCTGATTCTTCATCGATACCACCCAACATTTTACCTTACATGGCAATGGAAGACACTTACGTGTCTTCCCCAACGCAAACATGGTGATGTGGACAGCTGTCAGTGGCACACTTACCCACAAGGAGTCAGCAAGGTCCCTGTGGTTCCACAATGTCCAAATGTCTACTGCATCACAGTCACAATATTAGTTCTTCTCTCTAGTTGTCTTGTTCTTCAAAAGAACAAGCAAGTTCTTCTTGCAAGCTATACAGACCCTGTTATGTGTCCTCATGTAATACTAACCAGTGAATAACTGGCTGTCTACCACCATGTGGAAAACTTTTAAATGTCACAGACGCTGAGCTCAAAGACAGACAATAGTTACAGAACTTACTGATTGCCTGACTACTACCAGGCAGGGGGGTGCTGGTTTAGTTAAAAAAGAAAAAAAAAAAAAAAGTGTAGATTTCTAAGCATCTCTACAGCAGTTTGACATTTAATCCATCTCATTCATTGAAATCTATAATTGCCAGCTCCCATGCTAGCAGTTATATGCTAAATGCAGTTTAGTTAAAGGCTTAGTGTACCCTCACTCACACACACAGCAGAAGGGGGGAAGAAGGGGAGAAAATGAAAGGTAAGGCAATTTCATGGACACACAATCACAGAGGCAAAACTTTAGAAGACCCCTACCCTAAGGAAGGAAGGAAATCCTCTGTATGTGGTTTCCTTCCAGGCAGACAGTATTTTATCAAAATCCTGCTTTATTTTTATCTAAGAATTAACCAGGTCTTAAGGGAAAAAAATCAGCTTTTCAACTTTGATCATCACAGAAGTATTTATCTTCATATTTCATTTTTCTCTGTTTCCTTTGAAGTATTCTTTTTTTTATTAACAGTCCACTTGTTTCTTCTGATAGAGTACATTTTGCTTCTAACTCCATAATCCAGTAACTTCATAACACACCAACACACTCAGCAAAATCCCTATACTTAAATAATGATAAATTGCAGAGAGGTGCTGAAAAGACTGGAAAGGATGTCCCAAAGGATGTCCTGAAAACCTTCTCCCTCTACATACAACATGTGTGACAACAGTCCTGCATTTCATCACATGTTATTTCCCTTGTAGTAACTTCTGCTCCATTCACAACATACACTCTCTGCTGCAGTGGTGATTTTACTGCCCATTTTTTAAAAAACAGGAGTAAGATCATCTGTTTTGCAGGTCAGGGTGTGTGAATTACATTACAGCTAAGGGAAGAATTCATAGCCCTCTAATAGATCCCAGTATTTCTCATCAGATATTGAAACTTAAGCTATTTCTTCAGTCAGTCCATATAGAAAAAATAAAATCTTTTAGAAATGAACATGGGACAATACTGTACACTCCTATGACAAAGTGGGCTCTAGGCTGCAAAGTACATGCTTATCTTCATACTACAATTACAGAGATACAAGTCCCTGCTTTTAATGGCCAGGCTGAGTAGGATGCCCACTGTTCTCAAATGCTTCCCTGAACTGACACCTGTACCAGACTCTGCAGAAGATGATCTCAGTATCTGCCTTCAGCTTCCTGGGACCTCCCTGGAGCAAACCCTGCCAACAGCCATGCTCCCAGAATTCCCTTGCAGGAATAACATTTTCACATAATTATAACCAGATGAGGAAAAGTTGGGAGAAGGGGAAAGAAACAATATTCTGACTACTGTTTTGAAGTCTGTTCCAATCCCTCCCAATTCTCCTCAGTCTCCTTCCCATACTAGTACAGTCTAGCTTTCTTCTTTTTATTTTACGGTTTAGTATATAACTATTTTCTTAAGATCAAAATAACACATACAACACATATTCTCAAGCATCTTCAGTATATTTCATTCCATTTTGAGCAACAATTCTTTCCTACAGAATATTGATGTTTTCAGGTGTTTTTAGGAAACACAGGGTGAAGGACATTCTCAAAATGTCTTCGAGATGGATTGCTTACAGCCTTATTGTTTTCAGCCAGTATTGACAGTCCCTCTAGTACGTTTAAACCTTTGTTGCTTGTGGCTCAGTTTGTGATGTTATCAATGCTTTTGACAATTTAAAAATGTTTGAGGCAACATAAAATGACATCAGTTCCAAAATTAAATAAATAAGATGTAACCTCAACAGTGTCACACTATTATCTGTAGCATTATTTTTTGTTTGTTTGTTTAGATAATTTGCTTTTGCCTCAGGATTTCTCCCTTTTTTCTAGTTACCTTTATTCCAGTTACTTCAGAACAGAAAAGTAAAGCTGATGATAAGCAGAAAATGTGTATTTCCTTTTCTACCAGACTTCCCCATGCTATTGCTCTCTAAAAGAGATATGTCTGCAAGCTGACAAATAACCTTTGCAAATTATTATTCTCTACTATCAGTGGAATCACTGCAAGATGATTTGCTTAATTATACAACATTTATCTAATTTCCTACATCAGTGCAAATGAATTAATTTTGAAACCAAGTATATAAACTACAAAAGTTTCATAAAACTGATAACTTTATAAGGTGTAGCCTCATGACCCCTCCAAGGGTTAAGATGCTCCCTTATCTAGTTACAGTTTTACAAAATACCTTGTCTAGAAACTTGCAATTGTCAGTTACCTTCACCTTCTGAAGAGAGCCTTTGTGACTATCTGAGGGATTTAATGACGTGAAACAACTTCAACTGCTGCTTAATTTAAATCTGCAATTTTTCTCTTAAGAAAAGTAATAATAACATATAAAGAAATGAGATGGAGAAAGATGAAAGCAATTTAGCATCTATCACTGGTAATGGCTGCATCTGTGAGTAAACTCACAGAAGCAAAATGCCCCAGATCAGAGCAATTACAAAAAACAACTGCAATTCCTGAGATCATCACTATTAGTTTTAACTTGGGGAAAGAAAAAAGACCACAAAGGCACACTTCAGTAATTTTCTGTTATTATGTACAGCTTTACTGAGTACTAGGACAGAACTTCTGCAAGCTATCAGCATAAGAGAATGAAGAAAAGGGAAAATATTACCAAATTCAGAATTCTAATGTTAACAGCAGAACTCAAGGGCCTTAGTGCTCATAGCAGAGTATGGATGAAAGAGCCACAGAGTCTTTTCCCATCCTTTTGAAGGATGTGAAATTAACAATTTTCCTTTAGATTAAACACCCTGATGCTTAAAATTGAGAGTACTCAGCATCTTCAAGATCATATTGATTGTGGTGAGAACTGCAGCTGCTCAGATCATGCAGGATGTAAGTCTTTGGCCTTTTCATCACTCATTCAATTGCTTGAGAACTTACTTTTCCAGTGCCACAGCTATGTCCTGGAAGCCCTGCGCAGTGATGTTGTTCTTGTCCCATATTACCGTTCTGAGAAGTGGTGGGGAGAGGAAAGAAAAGTAGGAGTTAATCAAGAGCCATCAAATAAATCTATATTGAAACTTTGTATATTGAAATAACACAGTGCTGAATGTTCAAAATTGTATAGCAGAAAGCAAAGACAACACTTGAAAAACCTGTCTTTAGTTATATTCTAAAACCTTGAAATGACAGAAATTATGGACAAACATACTACAAAATTCAGTTTCCCTTACTTTAGAGGGGACCCGACTATATTTTCCATCAACATAAAACCCTAACTTTTCTAAAATACAGCTAATAGAAAGATTTGGAGATAAATTCCAGCTTTTTCAAGGATTAGCATAAAAAACAAAGTTCAAATGTGTGCTTTGCAAGCCTCCACTGAAAACCAAGAAAATTGCAGTAAGTGATCAATCTCTACACAGGCTATATGTATTTAAAAAATTCATGCTGATTGGTTGTCAAGATTTGCAGGCTATTATATATTCAACCCTGCACTAGGTTTACCACACAGCTCCTATGATTCCACATGCAAGATAAGTAGCTGTCAATATCAACCATTAGGTTAGGTGCATAAATTTGTAGCTCTTTTGAATACACAATAATGATAAGAGTGATCAAACCTTGCCCCTCCTCCTCCAGTTCAGGCCACTCAAGCAGACTGCCTGGCAATTTGCAAACACATGTTCAAAGACCTCATTAGTAGTCAGAAGAGACAGACAAGCGGATAAATCTTGCTTCTGCAAGAGCACCAGTTGTAGCTGTTCTTGAAAAAAAAAAAAAAAAGGGCACAAAAACAAACAAAGATTTCTGGTGTTTGAAAGAGAAAAAAAAGGAGATGGCAGGGTTTCACAAGTATTGACATCCTTCTGCTGTTCTACAGTAATTCCTTTGTTTTTTAGATGCAAAAATGGAGCTAAGGAAGAGAGGAAGATAGATTCTACACTCACTCTGCAAAGATCAGATATGCTTAGGGTCAAATCTTGGATATTTTTGCCATTGGAAAGTGTGTTTATTTTCCTACCTGGTATAATTTTACAACATTTTTGGCAGAGCCAGTTATCATTGCATTATTCAATTTGTAATCACACCACAGACTGTGGTGACATTATGTCAACTGTGACATTCAGTGTACTGTGAAATATTTCAGCCTGCCATCCTGAAATCCATCAAAGCTTTATTTCTTCAGATACTGTGGTCATTTCAGGTTAATACATTCAATAAAGCTAAGCCATCCCTCCAGTGATTTCTTGACATTTTTAATATTCAGTTTGGGCGTAGCAGTACAAAGATCAGGATCTCTGCCTCTGAACAAAATAGCCAAGACTGTTTTGGGGAATTTCTTAATCATCCAGGGAACAAATACTTGGAGACCAGGCACAGAGTGGTCTCTTTACACAGACGGTACACTGAGGAAGGTTCATCTGCATAGTCTGACAAGAGGAGGAGTGAGGATTAGTTTCCTGATGAGGGTGACATATTTAGAGGTCCCAATCCAGATTCATGCTGATTAAGGGTTTTACTGTTTGCAAATCACATACTGGATAGAAAAAAAGTGATATTCAAGCCATCAGTGCCAGACGTGCTAAAAAGCAGTGAAGTTGTCGGTTGGATGAAGTTGCAGAGAAGAGATGCCAAGGTCCATCAATATGGTAGGCAGGGGAGAGGGGAAGGATGGATGGTCCATGCTGCTGGCCACTGCAAATTCCACATGCTCTTAGTTCTACAAACTGATACTTCAGAAGACAAAGAATAACTTACTGCAGTTTCCCACCCAAGTATCAGAATTTTCTCTGCTGGGAAGTTCTCCAGTAAAAAAGAGAAGGAAGGGAAGAGGCTTGCTAAACACTGGAACAGCATTCACAGAGACACTGTAGAACCTCTGTGCTTGCAGATCTTCAAAACCTGCCTGGACAAAACCCTGAGCAACCTCACATAGCTTTAAAGTTGGCCTGACTTTGAGAAAGACATTGGATTAAATGACATCCAGAGCTCGAGACCAATGTAATTTTTTTTTCTGTGATTCTAGGAAATTTAGAACTCTTTTGCTTCCAACAAGAGGTCTTTCTGTTTAAATTTAGAAAATGCAATTTTCTCTGGTTTCAGTTATGGAAATGTTTTTGCAGGGACAATTTGCTTCTCATCGTTTTTTTTGTTGCTGGGTTGGTTTTTTTTGTTTGTTTTTGTTTTTAAGAAAAAAATTATGAGAATCCTTCCAGACATTATGAAGTGGCAGTACCTAGAAGGGTTCTGAAGAGAAACAGCTTGAGAATGAGCCAACAACTTCAATATTATTGAACCATTCTACTGTTTACTGCAAATATGCTTCCCTTACCTGAGCTTGGTGTTTATCTGTAGGGCTTTTGCCAACATCTTTGCTCCCATATCTCCCATGGCATTTCCACTAATATCCACTTTTGTAAGAGAAGTATTGCTGCCCAAGGCATTAATAATGATGGTGACCTCAGTCTTCAGCTTGGAATCTGCGAGGGACAGTGACTGTAGAGGCTGTGGAGTATAGAAAAGGCACTGATAACAGCAGCTGATAATAAAGTCATTCCTCAAGCATCAACCAAAAGAAATTACAAGTTCCCCATACTCTTGGAGACAGCAGTAAGCATCAAAGAGTTATTTCTGTGTTTGCTGCAGATCCTGCAATACATGATAAATTGGCAGTCAACAACTTACAGCAGTGGTGTCAAACACACACACACACACACACACACACACAGATTAAGCTGCAGCACTCCATGAAAAAAGTATTTTTAAGTGGCAGCACCTCCAACTTCCTGAGTCCTATTAAGTAAGAATACAGCAGGAACCTCAAAAGAGGTAAGACAACAACAACCAGCTTCACAAGACAACTTCTAGTCTCCAGTGGGTTTTCCTTAACCAGCATCCACATTTTCAGCAAGAAATAAAAATATCTATGACTGCCCTCCTCTTCTTCAGGCTGACAGATCCACCCAAGGGCAAATTACAATCTGAGGCATTGTCAAAACATAAACAGTTTCTTTAAAGGGTTTTATTATTGTTACTTCAATTTTAGGAGTGATTTTGCGCATCTGTTCCTTCACCAAAGCACACAGATCTTTGGAGGAAAGAGAGAAAATTGAGCAGGTCTGAAATTCAAAACAGTAATGAGTACCTATTAAAATGAATAAGTAACTAGGTATTATTTACAATGGTGTTCTGACATCTGCAGTATCTTTCAGTAACTTTATTTTTTTATGTAGTATGTTAAACTGAAACAATTTTATTTGGCTCCTGCAAGTCACACTCTAAGCCTTAAGAAAACCTCATCTAAAAATGCCCATATTCCCTCCATTCTCAGTGTCAGAACACTTGACAGCAGGAGCTCAAGAACTATGGTCCATCTATCCCCATGCCTTGCAGAGATATTACAGCTTCCAAAACTGTGATTTGTCTTTGGTAATGTATGACAACTCCACAAAAGGTTTCCCTTGCTCCAGTGTGAGTCCATACAGAGGAGTGCATTATCATTACCCACCCACTGAAGCATGTGCTGGAGGATGAACTTTCGGAGCCTAAAACCTCCAAATTGCCAGCACAGGAAAACTGACATCTCATAATGATGAACCGTGGCACTACATTAGATGCTTAAGCATAGATTAATGAAAATAAACAGCTGGAATGGTGCACACCTTGCAGGGTCCAAGATGCTTGTAGGATGCCTGCTACACAATGGGATTCTCGCCTCCACACACCACTGGATTACAGTGATAACCAAAAAGCTTGCAACAATAAGAAATGCACTTATAAATGAGGAAAAGCATAAAAATTTGGAGGCACAGCAGGTTTATAATTAAAAAGTCTAACAATAACACAAGCCACATGCTGGTTTTATTTTAAATGGAAGTTATTAAATTACTACACTAATGCCCTTAATCTATGTTTTCTAATTTTATTACACTATGTACCCTAAAGAATATTAACATCACATTTAGAATGGCACTTAAGAGCTCTTGGCACAAGTTTGAGAAGACCTTTTGTGACAGATTCACAAAAAAAGCAGCACCGCAGAGCATGCTGACAGAAATCAGCAATAAGCTGTGTGAAGTTTCTTCTGTTTCTCATGTGTCACTTCAGAAATGGGCATTCAAGTAAGTTAGCTGCACGTGATCCCTCCTGCATACCAATTTTTCTCAACCTCAAAGATCCTCCCAGGAACGGATTTCTCACCTCTAACAATTCAATACTCTGAGAAAACAGTATAAAACTGAAAACGTTTCTACACTGTGTCCTGCAAGGATTGACGCCTATGCACCACCTAAATAGTCATTAAACTATCTGATCATTACATGAAAAAACCCAATCAAACAACAACAAATAAAAACAACAGACAACAGAACAAAATCCCTCACAAATATGGGCAATACTTTGGCAACCACAAACTTATTTCTTGTGACAACACAGTAGTTTCAGATAGATATTGAGAAAACATGAGTCTGAGAAGTGTTTCAGTGTCCTTACTGCAGAAAACAGACACTTTGTCAATACAGAAAAGATGTCTTAAGACAATCTTTTTAAGGAAGAGGAATTCTCAGAGTGAAAAAAAAACAGAATTAGAAATTATATGATTTTATTAATTGATTCTGCCATACTCCTGCTGGAAAACATTTTAGAATTAAAACAAGCTAAACCCGTTTTTTTTAAGTACAAAAATGCTCTAAAAACCTTAGAAAGCCAATTCTGCAACAAACATTGAGCTAAAACTAAAGACATTCAGCACTCCAGTAATTCACTGCACCTATGCAGGAGTGATTACCACTCTGAGTAATGATACCACGTACCTGCAGTGTAACATCAAATTTTGCAAAAGAAAAGAAATGGCACAGTAAGAATACATTATTATAGTCTGCACAGTACAGAATGTACTCAAGGACAGAAGACATGAAAAGAACTCCAAAAATTAATTTAAACATTACATTCTTGTTTATATAAAACACCTGGGAAATTTTGCTTTGTAGGTTACTACTATTGCTTTTAAATTGTATTTGTGCATCGCTCTATTTCTACAGTCATAGTACCAAGCTACTGATTGTTTAAATAATTTTAGTCATGACTCAAAATAGCTCTGTTGCTGTGTTAACGTAAGTGTGTATAAATACATGAAGATGCATTTGGCAGATGACTATTTTAGATTACAGCCTCTTCCTTCAGCTTTCCATGCAGATAATGCACAGTTCCTAAACCATGCCAGCCTGCAGGCAACATTGGTCAAGTAGTGTGCTCTGGGTACCATCACACCCTGGTCTCTCCAGTTTCATCTCAACTTTTTAATGTCCCATGGCTGTAAATGCATAGTAATGGTAGAACAAGGACCACCAAGTACAGCAGTGACAATCCTAGGCAACGTTCTGCAACACCTTTTTCCCCACAGTGCTATAGAGCCTGTCCTGAACTCTTGAGCTGCTCAGAGATGCTTCAGACCAATTTTAGCACTTGATGAGAGAAAGAAAAGGGATTGCTTCACTGAAGAGGATTAACAAGAGAAAAGAACACATTGAGAGAAGAGACAACGTAACCCTGACAGGATCACATGCTATGTCCCAAATGTGACAGAGAGATAGCTGTTTTAAGTACCTAAATAAAATAACTTTTTGGTAGATTATTTCATTGTAACACTCTTTGAACACAGGATGAGACTACAGAACATGCTGTGTAGGTTATGTCAGGAAAAACAGGGTGGGTAAGAATTACAGGAGCACATCTGACCACTAAGTGGTGGGAAAGGCAGAAAGTGGAACAACAACTGACATCGCCCACAGGCTGAAAGGAAAAGGAGTGCAAGAAGTGGAAACTAATGATGCAAAGCAGGGAGAGCTGCAAGAATGACACATACAAAATTTAGCAGCTACTTTTTCTATGACCTGGAAGCTTCAAAAACCAAAGCCAGGAAAGATGAACAGAAGGTTGTAACACTTAAGAGTGACAATAGGTGAAAATTGAAAATTTTTATCCTTGAGAACAGATAGTATGAAAAGGACAGTCATAAAACAGGTGGGGGGAAACCAAAAACAGTAACACGTTTGATTTGGGTACTAAAAGGCCGCAGAGTGTGTTGAAGAGGTATTTGAGTACATGAGAGGGAAGAAATGTTCACCTGCAACAGAGCAAAGGGATGAAAGAAACTGTGAAAAAGAAATTGCATTTGTTTGTGATTCAGTCTTCAGGACTCTTTAGAGATCTCTTTAGAGACAGAGAGGGAGGTGGTCACACAGCACAAAAAGAAAAGGCTAGTTTGGTACAAGAAGTAACACAGATTTCTACCAAAAAACTTAGCATCCTACATCTAACTTGTGCAAACTTTCATTAAAGTGCTTTCATTTAAGCTCTGGTATCCATATGCAGCACATCACCGTATCACACTGACATCCCATGTTTTCAAGAATAAAATGTGGAGGAAGGCGAAGAATCAAGAAAAACCAGTACCGCTAACCCCAGTTAAGAGGACTCAGAGAGAATAGAGGACTAGTTTAATAAATCACCTCAAATACAACTAGGCACTAAGTAAAGGGGAACAGAGAATATAGGTCTAATGACCTTGCATGGAAAAAGACATCGGAAACCCTGGTGAAAACTGTCAGGATACAGACACACAGAGGGGAGGAGAAAATAAGAAAGCAGGTAATATGGAAACCATTAACCTGGAGGTGAGACAATAAAGACAACAGGAACAGCAGGTGTTCAGAAAAGCAAAGTCTACAGTCAACTATCTCTGGGGAATGAGGAAAGCAGAGTTTGTTTGTTACTTGCACAGGAAATTAAGGAATAAGAAAGGACTAAGAATATATGAATAAAGATTGACAAGCATGAGAATAACAGAGTATCTTAAGATCCCCTCCTAACCAAAATGAGGATGCCAAGAACAGGAAGAATACAAAGCCAACAACAAAAGTCTTTCAGAATCAGGACAGAGTGCAGAAATGAAGAAAGTGGGCAACCATCCCAGCAAGGCACTCTGAAAGGGTTTTATGAAATTGCTCCCATGATTAATGTACTAAGAGAAGTAAAGAACAGCACACTGAACAGTTTATTTGCATCTTTTGAAAGAGAAAGGAGTTCTGAGGGATCATGCAATGACCTTGCATTTTGTCAAGGAAAAAAATAAAAACTTAATACCCAAGAACTGCTGTCAGGAAACAGTGCATTCTATGAATATAAAAAACAAAACAAAAACAAACAAACAAAAAAAGCCACAAAACCAAACAAACCAAAATAAGGTTTTTGTTATTGAAGGAGATTCACCAGCCAGAGAACACTGTCATTATAATCTCTTATCAGGATACAAAAGTTCTGAAAATTTGTACTGACAGGTCTGTATAGTTTAGACCTAAAGCAGCTAGGTTATACACATCCAACTATTCAGAATGAATATTTTTCATCAAGCACAGATTCTAAGGCTCTTTCAGAAATGTTCACCTGCATGCTACACATAATTCAAATTACTATGTGGAAAAAAAAAAAAAAACAAACCCAAAATGTCGGATGTGTCTGTGCAGGATTTTGATCAAACTTTACACAGCAAATTAACACAGAGAAGACAAAAATAGGCTGTGAGGGTACAAATACACAGGCTGAGAGTAGGCAGAAAGATACTCACTGAATCCTCGTCTTGAATCATCTGAACTAAATTATCAAGTACTGGAGTGAGATTTCTGAGGGAAGAAAAGTTAGGAAGATGATGAAATCAGCAGCTTCTCCTCATCCATTCTCTTCTTACTTAAAAGAAACAAAATCCTTACTTGGATTTCATGTTGTTAAAGTTTTTGCCTAATGCCAAGTGTCTTATCGATCGGTTTTTACTAAGCCAGACTACAAGGGTTGAGAGGTCAGATTCTAGGCCTGTAAAGAATCAGATTTGATTAAGAATTAAAATACATTTTCACAAAAGACTCAAAGTCCAGTTACTAACACTATATTCATTCAAGCAACTATATCAATGTACTAATTTCCAAAAGGTCTAAGAAAATTTCTTTTATTTTTAAATCTTTTTTTTACTACTGCCCCTGCTTTTCTATGAGAATAAATATTTTCTCTAAAAGGAGTCCTTTAATTCTCCATCCTAATCAGCTATCGAAGGCACCTCTCAGAAACACAGAAGAGAAATCAGTCCCTTACCCACAGTTCAACCACCTAAGGATATCTCCTTGCACTGTCAGGCAGAATTTGAAGTTCCTTTGAGAATTCTGAAACCATGTTAACTACTATTTCATCTTTGTAGAGCTGTGTACCAACAAGATCTGAAAGCCTTCAAAAAGGCTAACATAACAGGCTATGAATAAAATGACCTGAAAAACAAGCCAAATTTTATTCTACTTCTGAGTTTAAATAAGAAACCCCAAACTTGCTCTAGTATTGCCAAACTAGTGATGTATTTGATGAGTCCACTAGCTAGATTACAATGACTTAGGATTCAGATTCACAGGATAATTTAGATTTGAAACATCAATCCTTATTCATAACAATAAATCTGCTTCCATATCTGGGCTGAGTCAGTAGCTCTCAAAGCTTTCCACTTTTCAATCCATCCCACCTTTCTTGGGCATTCAACTGTACTGGAAGTCTGTTTCTGAAATACTTCTGCTTTGGCTGTTAGAGGGGCAAACACAACAAGTAAATTCTTCCAGTTCATACACCTATACTTTGAATCTGCAAGATGAGAAACCAGTTGATGTTCCCAGGAATATCTGTGCTAGGAAGCACAGAGACTAAAGCAGAAACAGTCAAACACATTCTCTGTCCTGAAGCTGGTTATCTGCTTCAAAATTCCCCCTCTAACTTTCTCTGTGTTACAACCTCAGCTTCATTCCGTTCCTGGTGTTCCCCTTTGTTCTTTCACTACACTTTCATTTCTCATTTATCTTCTCATCCTCAACCCAATTTCCTCTGGATCTAAAATGAGCTTGGAGCCATTAGTTTATTCTGCTGTGTCTCACTGATCTCAAACAACATACACTTTTGAGGGTATAGTTAGCCTATTAATATTTCTTATACACTTTATAGAAATAAAAGTTCTTGGTCTGAGACAGTTCCATAACCAATACGGCCAATAATCATAAAGCAAGAGCAAACATCCTTGATTACACTGTGAGCTGAAACAAAAGGCATTTCTCAGCTTGCATGACCCTCCATTCCTGTTCTGAATACTTACCATTGTCTGAAATATCTAGGCTGGTGATATTGTGTATTTCTGCTATGCATCCTTCCAAGACTTGTGCACCTCCAGATCTTAACTAGAGACAAAACATCATCCATTTTTGCAAACTAGTTATGGTTTCAAGATCACATAGAAGACAGTGGTAGGAGCTTTGTGAATACAGAAGGCACTAGCAGCGGCAAAAACAACAGCAACAGAAGAAGTTATAGACATCAAAATGACAGCCTGTGCACACATTCCTACTGTTCCCATCCTTACTCTCAGTATTTGAACACAAATGAGAAAAGAGATCCTCTTTCCTGTCTCTTAAAACTACGGCTCAGCAGTTAAATCAGGGAAATATGTAAATGGTTAAACACAGCAAATCCTTTAGCACTTGTGCTATGCAGTGACTGCAGGATTTTCATGTGCATTCTCTGCATGAAAGGACCAGGACATTTCCAATGTCCAGCAAGAAAAAAAATAAAATAAACTTAGCCCAGCCTATAAGCATGCAACAATGTCACCCTTGAGTTCCACTACAGTCAAGGCTTACAGTAAGTATCTTCTTTCAGCCCTTAGCACAAAGGTAGGCTGCCCGGATCAAAGACAAGTAGGGCAGGGGGAAAAAACAAACAAACAAAAAAACCCAATGAAATTATATTTCCCTGTCACTGAAAAGAAAATTCAAATAACGCAATTTAAAATGGCCACAAAAGACCATAAACTAGAGAAAAAGTAATTCAGTTATTCTTAATTTTAAAATAGTCATAAAAGAAAAAAAATGGCAACAATAACAAAAATGCCTGGCTGCAAACTACCAATTATGATATTATTAATCGTAAATATTACACAAATATAAAAGAAATGTCAGGATTTAATGAAAAAACAATGAAATGGTCTAGGGGAAAACATCAACATTAAGAATCAAAGTTATGAAAACTTACACACTTATTAGCTAGTGCTACTGAATTAACAAAACTTTTTTTTTTTCCAAAGAAGAAAAAGCATTTTCTTATTTCTTGCAACTATGCACACTATATAAAGTGCATTTCACTTTATAAATATCCTCCAGCAAAAGCCTTAAGCTAAAGAGGGAGAAAGTTCTATGCAAACTCTTGCATTTTCCATTTTTACTTTCTTTGGTTCAAAAAAATGGAAAGCTTTTTCAAACATGAAATAACCTTTTCATCTCCTGTGCATAAAAAATGTGTAATATTTTACTTAGCTGACTTATTTGAGTAAATATCCTGGATTAATCTGATGATAGTTCTGCAGACAGTCAACTTTTATCCATATTATAATTAATTAAAGAACCACAAAGGTCTTATAGGAGCACTTTTCAATAAAAACTTGATTTGGCACTTTTTAGGAACTTTGAGGAATGTGATTGGGTAACAAACAGCTCAATAACTTGACCTGAGCAACCGAAGAATGGTGGTCAGAGATTACACCTAAATCATAAGTCATATCTGGAGTGTAAGAGGTACAGAACATAAGGCACCTTTTCTCCTCTCTGTAAATCAAAGCCTACCTATCCTTCACCCTATCCTCTCAAAAAGTAGCCATGTTGCAGGCTGTATTTGGGCCAGAAGTGGTGTAAATTTAACTCAAAATTATTCTTGCATTTGTAGTATTTGCTGTACAAAAGCCAAAATCATTCAGTTTTGCTTTACGCTGCTCTTCCAGTGTGGCCCACCACAAGGCAACTATTTTACACAGAGTGTCACATCTATCATTGCCGAATCTATGAAAGTGGCAGATCACATGCAGAATTCGATTGGTTGTCGGCAGGGTAAAGTTCCGTACACTAAAATTATACTCACAATAGAATCCAAATGCTTATGCTAAATATACTTTGAGGGCTGAAGTGGACAATTTTTCAGGAGCAGCTTTCAATCTTGTACCAGATAATTCTACATTCAAAATTTTAAATATATAAACATTTCATGAGCACAAATGGTGATATCTATTTAATCTGAGAGTGATGACAACAACTTGACTTTTAGGATCATAATTTATTGCAACTGTGTTAAAATATTATGCATATATATAAAAGAAGATAATTGAAGTGCTGTTCCTCAACGTGGACTGTGATACTGAGGAAAAAAACTCCTCTGCAACATCTCCTATATGATATACTTCTGAGACTACAAATAGAAGTTCTTATTCAGAAAATGAAGAATAACTCTTCTACAATTAAAAATGGCAAGTGTGTTCAAAGCTAAGAGGTACCAATATGGGAAGGGCAAACAAAGCTGCTTACTGATTTAACAATTAAAGTAAAGCATGGAGGGTACTTACACAGTGACCAAGCTAAGGGAAGCAGAAGGGAAAAGAGTGAAATACATCAGTGCTGAGCAGGTAGAAATAAAAATGTAGTTTTCATAGTAAAAATAATAAAAAAACAAACAAGCAATATAAAATGATTAAGCTTGGAGTTAATATACCAGAAAATTATGGGAGCAAATGAAAAAATGGTGAGAGAGGGAAGGAATAGATTTATCCTTCCATAGTTGATATAGCTTGCCTGATGTAGGAAAGAAGAGGGCAAAGCTGAAGCATCAGCTTTCTAGCCCCCTAACAGTGTGTGCTTCCAGGAACTGGGAGCAGTGGTCACTGGCTCCAAGCTTCCACGGCTCTGTGTCTGGGTGCAGATCACCATGCCCAGATCCCAGAGGGTCAGGGAGAGGTGGAGCAGGACCCTGAGGTGCTGGGCCCACTGAGAGCACTCCCAGCTGCTGGCACATCAGATTCCCTGCCGGTGGAAGCATAACTTCTTTCCAAAGCACATGAGAATGGATAAAGCTCAGTGATGTGAAAAAAATGTTAAGGGAAGGATCTAAGGAAGTACTGTCAGTTTGGAGGGACCAACTACAGGAATGCAATACAGAATTGGGCAGGATTCCTTCCTTTCTGTCATGAGTCAGCCATGACCACACACGTGCTTTGGTGTCCAATAAGACTAATCACCCCTTGAAGGGCTACTCCATATCCCATCCTGTTATTTCATGAAAAGATAATGTTTTCTCTCCTGTCAGCCCTTTTTCAATAACATGTTAATTTATACTATGATTACTTATATTTATGTTTTATTGATTTATTTATTTAAGGTTATATTCACAGGACTTCATTTTTGTTACTTTAATTACTCCTCCCTTTTCCTTCCTTCCTCTGAAAGATAAATTATCATCCACCTGATCTTTCTACTCAGAAGTCAGAAGCATGTGTACTTGACTTGAAAGCTTTTCTATTTGGAATTTACATGTAGTGCTCTTCAAAGTAATAACATTTTTCAAAACGCATAAAATATCAAAATAAAGTACAAAACGCATTTACAATTATTTGGTTTTTTTCTTCATAAAGGAAATCTGTGCACATTTCAAAAGCAATTGACCATGAATCTAAGGCAAGGATTACTGCATCTCAAAATGTTCATTAAATTGCATCTTTCTACTGAAAGGGAAACCACTGCATTTGTAAGGCACTTGAAGAACAGTTAATACTCAGATGGGCTTGGAAAGATCTCTCTAACAAGTGAGAGGCTTTCTTTGCAGCTTAAAAAAGGGAAAAATTGGAGAAGGCCTGTGCCTAAACTGGTTCATTTCGGTTTTGGCAAGAGTCCACCACACGGTTCTCTATGTGACTTTGCCTCAACTGGCTCCCCAGGGTTGTGTCTGATCTTTTTTCATAAGGTGTAACCACTCAGCTGTCACCCTGTGAGAGTATGGACAATCCTGAGAAACAAAGTGCACAGCAAAGCACAGAGAAGCAAGAGGAAACAAGATAAGGCAAATTAAATTGCCACAGTTCTTTTATTTATTCTTGAGATATTTAAAACCATTTTCACAGTGCCTTTTATATTAATAACTTTTACCAAAGTTCCTTATTGGCCTGAATTGATTAACTGATTAAGTTAAAGAGCAAACCTGCAGAAGAGGAAGCATGCTTTCAGTTTTAAGGAAGACAATCAAACTGCAGACCTGCCCTCAAGGCATACATCTTCCTGTGACCCATTCATATTTGGGCACCTTGGAAAACCCTGCTGCTAATCACAGCACCTGAGAGCAGAAGCTGCCAAGCAGCAAACACACTGGCTCAGTATCTAGAACAGCTGCAATGCAAGGACGGTTTTGCCAATCAGGGGCTGCAGGTGCTTTGAGCCTCTGTGCTCATTATTTAGGATGCTGGAACACACAGCAGCTGACTTGGGCCATAACTGCTTCTCTGAGTTCTACCTTTCCCACGACTTTTGACTTCAGAGGAGGAATATCTCCCTCAGTGGATTTCACAAGAACTCTAAGACTATGTCATTGCATATTTTGAACACATCCCGATAAATATTCCTTACCTCACAGCTACTGAGGTCTAAAGACACTTCCTTCAGATTGTGATTGCAAGCCAGGCCTAATAAAAGCGCTCTGAAAAAGATCAATTTTAGAACCATTAAAAAAAAAAAAAAAAAGGCAGCTTTACATCATGATCACCTAAGTGATCACAGGTTAATACACCTATAATGCAAAGAACCATTTCAAAACAAAATGACACCAGCTGAGCAGCTATTTCTTAAATGACAATGGCAGCACAAACCTGCCACACTTAGAGCACTCCAGCAGCTTAAAAAACTGCAGGGATGCAAGGCTAATAAAGAAACTATGAAGCTAATGCACCATCAGCATTTAATAACATTCACCAGAGACAAATTTTTTCAACATTTGCTTTCAAACAGCATCAAACGATTACAAAAGGAGTGCTCTGTTGTATGACCATGCTAACTCACTCATTTTCAAAAAATTCAGGAAAAAAGGGGGGTTTTAATATATGCAAGATGCCATGCAGCCAGCTATTTCAGTCAGGCGCAGTGCCTGTAACACTCAAGGGTTGGATCGTGTTCAAGTATAAGTATCACACAATTCTCCAAGTATTTACAGATTCCAAAATTACATTCCTAGACAATGGTATCCTTTGTCTTTAGGCAGGATGTCAGACACGTGTAGCAATATCTGGTTATGATTTTCATGAATCCACCTTTCAAGTCTTTCAGAAATTTGTTTCCAGATATACAAGTCAGTGCTAATTTGTATTAATACTGTAAAATCAGAAAGCACAGCGGTACATGTCATAGAGAATAAGCAAAAAAATCTGTGTATACCTTCTAATATCTTTGGAATAGCTGTGGCCTTGAAACAATAACTCAGCACAGAAACAGAAGGACTTCCTTCCCAAATTTAATTTCAGCCAAAAGCAAGCCAACAGAATCCAAGTGACTGATGTGTGGAGATAAAAACCAATTCATTCTGTTGAGCCACGTGCCTACACACTTGTTATGAAAGTAGTGTGTCAAAGTTGTATTTGAAATGTGTGTGCCCTGAGCAGGTTTTTCTTTTATTTATAACTGCCCTGCAGGTGTAATCAGAACTTCACTACTAAAACAAGCAAATATCTTGTGCTTATCTACTTCTTAAGCTATTAATATACAGACTGAAAAAAAATGTGAAAGTTCTGCAACAGTTCTTACAAATTTTTAGATGATCTTGTCTATCTTTTGTACACAAACATGTCTTCATTCAAACTCAGTCTGCATGATGATAACTTTGCAAAGGACTTCCTAAACATTTTGAGACAATAAAATACAGCACAACCATAAAAAAGATAAAGATTACAAAAAGAGACACAGTGCTGCTTCGAGTGTACTCTCTTCACAGGAAGAAGAAAAAAAAAAAAGGGTTGTTTTTTTCCCCAACCTCTTTGCTATAAACTCACACTAAGAAAATCTCATGATTTTGAATGCTTTGTCACAAAAAATCACCAGTATTCAAAGGGACTGAAGCCAGACAGATTATCATTATACTTGGCCACTAGGTTTAAATCACACACATGGCAATACATGGAGGGGTCTTGTCAACTGTGCTAGATGCAGAATGCAAGAATTGGCCTTGTAATTAGCATTTGTATGAGAAGCATATCAGTAACTTGTCCTGTTATAGCACTGACAGATCAAAACACAATTTTTGGCAATATCTGTAAATGAACAAAAATGCCAACATACACTTCAACAAGGAAAAGAATAAAAACTGCCTCAGTTTAAAAAAATGTGGGGAAAAAAAAAAAAAAGAAGAGCTGCAATGGAACATTAATTATATTAACTATGACAAGAACTGAAAGCACCCTTTCCTCTCCCACTAAGTGACATCCTCACAGATCAGCTTTACTAGCAAAACTCTTCCCAGAAAGGCTTGACTTACACTGTACAAGTGTGTTCATTTCCTTTGCAGACTGCACTAATTAACTAGTATATTTGAACTCACTAAGTGAGCACAGGCAAGTAAACATATCACAACTGTTGATCTAAAGGAAGCTGATAGAAGAGTAACAATTAAACAGGGGACCGTGGAACTCAGGGTCTTAAGTATCTGTATTTTGTCCATTGTGTTTTTCTCTAGGTAGGCTTGATCTTGAATCACACATCCAACTTAGTGACCTCTGGTTCATGGACACAAACCATGAGCTTTTCCTTTGCCACAGGACAGCTCCAAGACCCACTCTGTCATAAACTTTTTGACATGCGCTGATGAAAGATGTCAGGGAAGTACTATTATGACACACTATGTGGGTTTTTTTCTTCTTCTAGGAGTCATCTCTCCTGTGCTATGTTGTAGTCTTGGCAATGATAAGTAAGTCTGCCTGAAAAAAATGTATCTTCTTGTCTTTAACAAACTCTGTGATCTTGATCGTTCTGTAGAAGTTTTGTAATTTCTTACAGTTAAGATCAAAAGGCTACGCAGCTGTCCCATGATACAGCACATCAGTCCTTTTAATGTCAGATTAACTTCCAACAGGACACTTTTGAAGTGGATTAGTCAAGCCATATAGGATTTGCGAGGGGAAGCAAGGTGTGCTGCAGATCACAGTTCTCTGCAGTGTTGTGAAATATACTCAGCTCAGACCAAAGTAAAAACTTAGGTCAGAGAAAAAGCACAGAACGGAAATTACCAAAAACTACTATCAAATTCTGTCCCACCTCCCAGGCAGAGGTGAACACCAACCCCAGAGCAAAAGAAGCCCAGGTCAAAACGCCAGACAGCTCAGAGTGGCATGGACACTCTCAAGCCCACCTGAGCCCAGCTGGACTTGGGAAAGATGCCCCTTCCTGAAGCTTTCTGTGCTAGCAAAAGAGATTTCTGCTCTCAGCTCATCCTATGCTCCCCAACACTGCCTCTTTACTTCCACCAACACCAGCCAGGCAAGTAACTCCCTCTAACCCAATTCACTCAAATTGAGCCAGATTATCTTAAACATTATCAGCAGTAGTTTTTTGCTAACACAGATTTTGGCTGAAAAGTGCTAGGAAGATATCATTTGTAGCACAGCTGGCAGACCCAGGGATCCCAAGTTTTTGGGATAAATTAATACAATAACATCTTCCATGAGCACAAGCAATTGTAAAGCAGTCACTTGCCAAAATTCCTCATACTCCAGGAGATACTCAACATGGCAAGGAGAAGAGCTAAATATGAACCTTAATGTTTGGCAATTCTCACCTTTCCTAATCTCTGTGGATATATTCAATACATCACAGTATTCTCTTTTTCCTGTGGCATCGATACAGTCTTCTGTAGTACTCACATACATCTTCTGTTTTTCTTGTTTCATAAAATATAGTTCCCTGCTGCCCTCCACTACAGAATCAATAGCTCTAAGTTAATCAGAAACAACCAACGTGTTTCTCAAAAATCACCTTCTGTTTGAAAACACCTCTGTACCACACCTTCCTATACTAGCAAAGTCCAAACAAGCAAGACAGCAGCAAGGAGCATCACACAGAACAACATGAAATACCAGAGTTAAAATGGCTTCTGAAGTTGAATATGGATTTCAGTCCAGTGCATTGACTTAAGCATCAGGCTCTTCTCAGTGGTGCAAAGCAATAGGACAAGAGGCAATGGGCAAAAACTGATGCGCAGAAAATTCCACCTGAATATGAGGTACAACTTCTTTACTGTGCGAGTGACCGAGCACTGGAACAGATTGCCCAGAGACGTTGTGGAGCCTCCCTCACTGGAGATATTCAAGAACCATATGGACTCAATCCTGTGCAATGTGTTCCAGGGGACCCTGATTGAGCAGGGAATTAGACACAATGAACCACTGTGGTCCCTTCCAGCCTTACCCAGTCTGTTATTCTGTGATATTGCATTGTCCTCTTCAATATTGAATTGCATTAAGAAAAAGTACTCCAAAACAACATACTCTTTTCTCTGTGACACTTGGCACTTTTCTCTCCCTTAGCTTCCTCCAGATTGTACCAAAAGCTTTCCATCTGGTATCCACTAACTACTCTTTATATCCCACATCTCTGATTTTGCCATCAACTCCCATTTAGTAGATACCTCCCATTTCCCTTCCCTGTTCTGTCTCAGGAGGCAGGCTCCCAACCACACAAGTATACACTCATACACATATACAACCTGTATCTATGTCCAGACTAGGATTCTGTTAGTGAACATGTCTAGGCATCTACTGCAGAAAAGGTTATGTAACTTACTTATGTAAGTTTTAATGCCTATTAGCTAGGAAGACAACACTCTGGAAGAAGTCCTTTGTTTAATTTAGCCCAATAAACGCCATGATTCTGCCAGAATCACAGAATGACCTATCTAGATTCGACCTATCTATACCTATCTTCACTATAAAACATACTTTTACATTTTATGTCTGAAAATTTCAACACAGTTCAAAACCACACACATCACAGGAAGGGTGACACAGTGCTTCACTATTTCCCTCAGCCTGCAGAATCTCTTAGCCACAGGATGGGTGATATACAACAAAAAGATGTATTCCATTTAGCATTCTGAGAAATTGCTGCAATTGCCTCCTCTCCCAAAAGGAGAGCATAACTCCATGCAATCGCTTTCTCCTCCCAAATATTGCAACAGGTTCAGTTTCATAATGGCCATTGTGATAATGCAGTCTCAAAGGAATGGCACTCACACAAGTATATAATCCCGTTTCACTGTGGCACAGTTCTGTCCATAAGCCACAAAGTAAAAAATACATCACAAAAAAACACTGACAGAAGCTAAACAACTGTGACATTCCCACGGAACAAAACATGATTAATAGTCTCAGCTGTGAGATGGAAACATTTTTTGAATGTGTGGCCATTACAAAACCCAGTCTTTTAATATCAGTAATGTACAATGGGGGGAAAAACAAGCAAGCCAAATTCCTTCCCCTTCATTTTTCATATGAGGCACTCACATAACAACAATGCAAACTAGGTTTTAGGGCACAGGAGAAAATGAAATTAAATTCTTACTTTAGAGGCTCAGGAGGGAGTTTAGTTCCTGAAAGATTAATCTGCATCAAAGCAAGTGAGCTGCTGAAAAACTGTTTGAAGGAGGGAGGGACTTCTTTTCCTTTTCTGTAAGTAAACAAATTCATTAAGAAGTAGCATCTAGACACTCGTCATTGAAACAAGTAGTGAATGCAAGCCATCAGAAGTGTAGTGATCTTTTACATGTTTAATTTGCTCTACCTTCAGTAATTCTGTAATCAGTAGCTTTCAATTAGCTTAGAATTACAATGTCATCAAAATGTTGATTCAACAAACAATCCTCAGCACTGCACTGCCACACAGAAGACATTACTGTCTACCTTCTGTTTGGTGAACTACAAAGAATGATCATTTAGGTCTGGTTAATAGCGAACATACTTATGTCACACAAACAGAAGGTCCAACATGATGCGACAAAACCCCTGAAAGTGCTTTTGCACCAGGAGAAAGAATTACTCAGTACTTGAGTACCTTAGCATCAATTAGGTATCATCTCTGATATGGACCCAAGGCACCAGTTCAAAGAAAATGGAAACTAATATTTCCTACAATGTAAGTATTCTAAAAAGTAAATGGTAATCTCAGAGACTTTCAAAGGGACTTCCTCCCAGTAGAGGACAAAAAAGGAAAAAAAAGCATTTGTAACCACCATCAAATCATGAAAAATACAAACTTTAAAAATCATATTTAAAGAAGAGTCAAGTCAGTCAGACTTCAAAGCCTGATGCTATGCCTCTTAGAGACAACATATATATATATATATATACTTTCAGCTGCATCAGTATCACAAAAACACATATTAGGCAAGGTAGCTTATTTCATAGACCTTTAGCAAAGAGCAGAAAGAGAAAGAAAATATTTTACTTAGAATAAACAATACCTATTTCATAGAGCACTAAGGCTTCTAAGACTTTTTAAAAAAATCTTAGGTTTATTCTTAAAAATAAGGGTGCTACATGAAAACTAGAAATTATAAACCAATTATAAACCAAAAATACTGCAGGAGTTGTGAGGAATGATATTTAAACTGTACCTGTGAGAAAAAAGAGTCCTGGAGAGGCTAAGGACAGCTAGATGCTGAAGACACCCACGAAGGAGGGCTCCACACACCTGGTTCAAAATAAGGAAGATAAATTTTACTTTATATTAACCCAGAAGAGTACCTAGGGATTTAAGGTAGGGAATGTGTCCTTGGTATTTGACACTCCACAGAAAAGGTCTTTACCATATCTAGCGCACACTCCGTGTTGGATAAATCCAGGTGAACAAGGGCGTTTGGCTGGGCCAAAAAATTGTACAGGCTCTATAAATAATGGGAAAAAAAATTGCCCATGTTAATTTTTATATTATGACAGCAATTACTGGATAAGTACCTCTCATTACATTTTAGGCTTTTACTATAAAATTGCACTACAAGAGTTGTGTCTGAAGCTTCTTTTCACCTAATCAATACAACCTGTTTTACTTTTGAAGGATAACATTTTATACAATAGGGGGAAAATGGTGCTCAGACTACATTTACCAAAGATTTCTCTTAATGCATAAGTCTCGAGTTATTGCAATTAACTTTCACAGCAAATGATAATTAATTTAGTTAGAAATATCTCACAATGTCACTCAGACTGCTGTTACAATTCAGAAAGGCTAATTGGTTTGTAAGTTAAAGCCAGGCCCTTTAAGCATGAGGGAAGCAACTAATTTGCACCTGAAGCCCATGGTTATTTCTTAATATCAGCTGTGCATTACAGGTTTGAAGGAGAAAGGTTTTACAGAACAGGTAACAAGATTTTAACATTGATGGCTTCAGATCTATATAAGATATGTCATGTAAATGTTAGCACATGTAAAACTTCTTACCATGCACTGTTTCATTTTGGGCTCTTTTTAGTCTCAAAGAACAACACAGAAAGATAAAAGTATGACCTAATTCACAGAAACGCGGTAAGCTCAACTCCACATGAAATCCAGCCAGAGTGCACGCTTAACATTTCTAAAATAGATCCATCTTTCTAAAAATTAGGTCATTTAGCTCCTATACCTACAATGCAAGAATGGGCCCCACTTCAAAAATCCCTGTGCTTTGCTAGGGTTTATTTTAATTGCTAAATAACAGGATTTCCTTACTCCTGTTGCAAAACTGTTCCACAGATTAAGAGACATCAGTACAAATGATCTTTATCTTTGAACCGTCCCTCTATCTCTCTGACAGGCTAACAGAAGCCCCACTTCCTTCATTTATGTCTCTTAGAATATTGTAGGTAGACTTTAAATTTCATTAAGTACCGAATACCAAAGTTGTACGCTTTATTTTACTTCTTGTTTTTACACTATTTGCTATGTTATTCTCACAAAGAGTTATTCACTGTATGTCTTTACTTACATTTAACCGTTTGTTTGCTACCTTTAAAACCCCTTCTCCCACTGAAACTTTCACCTCATGTCTGAAAAGACTAGTTCTTTGAGTATACTGATAAATCTGAAACAAGTAAGATATGTGAAAAAGTCACAAAGCCATGTCTGATTGCACTTCAAATTATGAGACTGGGTGACTGTAGTCGAACATTCTAGATGTTCAATACTTACAATTCAAAGCCTGACAGTTACATGCACACAACTTTTGATGTGAGACAGAAATAGAGATGTAACAGTCAAAAAGTGAATACATACAAATTGAGAAGTAAGTGGGTTTTGTTGCAGAGAAAACAGAGCTGCACCTCTGTGGCAACTCATAAACTGAACAAAGGAGTCTAAAAAATAATCGCATTCTTTGAAGAACCATGGGCTTCAATGGCATGTGTCAATCAGGTGCTCAGATTTATTTATACAAACAAAAATACTGAAAACCAGAAAGTAAATCTTTCCACGTCAAAAGACATAATTTGTTTCTAACCTTCCAATGAAAAATTTGTAGTACACTTATCACTAAAAATGAGTGAGGCTTTTTAAATTGTGTTGTGGTCACTTTCAAACAGAACTCCAAGTGTGATAAATCCACTGAAAAAAAGTGGAACTCTTGCAGTTTTCTCATCAGTAGAAGCCAAAGACTAAAAGCATGAAGTAAAATGGATTTTTTCAGTTGTGTAGGGCAATCCTCTGACTACATACTGAAGAGTAGAGATAAAAATGTTATTTTCGATTCCTACTCAAATTGTAGGGAAACAAAGGCAAAAATGGATCTAAGCAAAAAGAGTTTCCCCTCATTAATTAAAACATCCATTCATTAACTCCCAAATGAGAAAGTTCTTACTGAGAGATCATCACCGCGGAGCGCGTTCCCTGAGAGGTCAAGATAGACGAGCGTGCTCGCTATCAGCGAGTTGGCACTCAGTGACTGGGAAAGGCTGTTCACCCCTGCCAAAAGAAAGGTCAGTACTCCACTTAGTTGACTCTACACAAAACTAACCCAGACCCTGGAATTGCACAGTTTCACTGAACACACACGCACAGAGAAATGTTTAGTGACTTCCTGTTACCATCACTGTACTACAACAGAGGAAAGATCAGATCACCAGGCAGATAAGAGACCCTTCCCTGCCACAGCATGCCCAGTTCCCACTGGACCACACTCCCAACAGCCCTGGTGGAGCCACAGTGTGTTATACACAATCCCATTTTTAATCAGAATTTAAAACCACAATTTACTCCTTATTGTTGAGCCAGTGTCTTCCTGCAAACAATAATATTTAGATAAAAGCATCTGTAGAAGTAGATGAAAGTATCTGTGGAAGACCAAGCACATTAAAAATTATAATTGCCAGGAACTTCAAAAGCAACTGATGAGACCTAGAAATTAAAAATATTTCAATTAATGTATTTGCCTGCAATTTCATAAAAAGAGTTAATTAAAATATCAAGAGATGCATAAAGAATCTCAGTTCTGATCAGAACAAACCCATTTTTCACATTAAAATTAAAAAGCTCACATTGGGAACAAACCAGTCAGAGCTCTCTCCCCTGAAAATTTTCAGCTTTTCCAAATACAAATTAGGACATGGCTATTTCTGACTCCTTCAAATCTAACTTTCATCTAACGTTCATCTGAGGGCTTTGCATCTTATCATCAAGTTCTCAGTTTATTATAGATGGCTATTGCTGCCTTTCAAGCACTACATACATGTGTTTCTTACACGCTAAGCATTGCTTTAGTTGGTGCAGTAGCTTTTTTCTAAGTGCCCAGGCAAAGCTATAAAGCAGGCAGGGGATCTACTACACAATATTCAGCCATTTCTCAAAGCTCCTGGTCAGTGAAAATGGACTAGCATTCAATGGATGGAACATTTCCAGTCTTCAATTAAAAACTATCGTGACAGTGGTTTACCAGTGAGGATGTGGAGGAAGCAGCTAGCAAGCTACTGGAGACAAAAATACCAGTGTCAGTGCTTTAGTTTTCCAAGCGTTCAAATATTAAGAAAGTCTCCCATACTAGTAGTATGGCTCCTGGTCTCAGCGGACTTTTGATACTGAAAAGAGTCAAAGCACAGCAACATCTTTGTCAAGTCTCAAATCTTTTCTGCTTGGTGTAATTTTTCTTTATGTTAACATCGTGTTGTAGAATCTCCATCGTATCACTAAAGGTAAATTGCAAACTAAAACCTTTTGAAACTTCAAAAGAACTAAGAGCTCTATTTAACCACTAGAGCTTATAGCTCTGGAATCACTTTACTGAGTCTTCTCAACATTTCTAAGCAACAAGAAGTAGAAACAAATGCAATTTTGTCCAGTTTGCTGGATGGTACTTAGCTGTCGGCTGGGATTACAGCCAGGATTAAACTACCAGCAATTCAGCATGTATTATCAAGAACGTGGGAATTCAGGAGCAGTGTCTGAGTTTGGCGGAGGAGAAGAGCAGCTATCAAACAACTCATAATGTTGCTGCTTGTTTCATGCTTAAAAAGGACCAACTGCTCAAAATCAGCCACATCAGCAAAGGCAAACAATGGGCATGAGGGATTTTTTAACTAGCCCCTGGCCTGGGCTCAGAAAAGCAAGCCCTATCTTTGAATGAGTATACTAGAATTTTCCATTTAACCAGAATCTTCAAACCAATAAATTTATGTTTGAACTTCACCCTACCTCATGCTCTCCTCTAACATTAATCTCACTTTCATTTGCAGACAATCTCTTATGCTCTTTTACCACTCTCTGGAGGCTCAGAGTGTTAATAGCTCTCAGGAACTCTGGGATACAATATTTGAAGAAAGATCAGCTGGGAAGTTACCACCTGAACTTCACTTGTCAATCTTAGAAACTTATCTCAAATAGAAAGCACTTTTAAAATAAGGTCAAAACTGGTAAGAGATTGTATAGAATTTCTGAAAAGCTCAAAAAAAAATTAAAAAAAAAAAAGGCTGTGATAAAAAAATCCTTGCACTTGAAGTCTACTGAATCCAAGGTTTCCCTTAGACCTTCCCTGCAGAAAGTATTACAAGCTCAAAAATAGCCTCTCAAGTTAAAACCACATCAGTACTGTCTTCTCAAATTAAAGAAAATCTAAGACAGCTTTGCAGACAACCTGAGTTGCTTCAGGTCCCAGGGATTGTAAGAACTCCCGTTTTAAGACATCACATATACTTTTTTGAGGAATACTGAGGAGCTGCCATGGGACAGCACTCATGGTGACATGTTACTGTCTGGAGGTCATTCATGTGACACCAGTATTAGACATACTGGAAAATATTTTCAGCTTTTGCTTAAAGATCATCTTTTATAAGTGTGTTAAAACCCTTCTGAATTCTTTCCATAACCTCAGAATTCACCTTCCCTGACAAGAGTTGTGTGGATGAACCTCATCAAGCTGTCATTTAGTCTTTACAAAAATGAGGTATAGCTAGAGTGTTCTCTTGACTCCACCATCACAAGCACTTTCTGAAATAATTGAGATCACATGAAGGAAAGCACGGATGAATGAACATATCAGAACTGTATGAATTTCTGTCAAATTCACAAATATCTTATTTCAAAAGTACATGTATGGTTAGTCAAGATTCTTAATCAACTGCTTGTCACAAAAAATTGAGTTAACAACGGAAAACAACAACCCCAGAGTTTAATGAAGTTTTTTTAGTGAAAATTACAATTGACTAAATTTAACTTAGGGTTTACTATTCACTTAAGCATAACAAGAGCTATAGGCACTCATATTAAAACAACAAAAGTCCTTTACCCCACCCATATACCCCCAGGTCAATCCTTGAAGCTAAGGAGAACACAGAATCCGCACTTCACAGAGCAATAATTAAGAGGATAAGAGCTCATGGCTTCTATCTGCTATCAACTAAAATCCTTCATAGATCATAACTCACTCATCTTCTCCAGGTCACCAACATCTACAAAAAAGCAGCAATAATGTCAGTGTGTTTTTCCTATTTTGAATGCTCATTGCCTATACAGAAGTCCCCAGGTTTGCAAAGTCTCTTTAAGACGTCACTGCTTCTACTATTTGCAAAACAGAAATGCAAGAAATCCTGAAAACTTCTGCCCTGTGTTTCAGAACCGTCATCGCTTTTAAAATATGCATGCATTTCAATTACAATATCAAATCAGGAATTTGTAAATGATCAAATAAGTCTTTAGTTAGAGCAAGTCACTTAACAGTCCTTGTCACAATGCTTGTTTTCATAAAATAACTGTATGCAAAACATTTGGAAATTTCCCTGTGCATTTTTGCTTGAGCCATTTTTTTGAACCATATATGAAACATAGTTTGTGCCAATTGTAATGTTAGTCTTCCTTTACAATACAGGTTCAAATCCCACACTCACACAAGTGACTAAGAGTTTATCAAGGTGCTGAAGGGGATAGAGAACCCAACCCACGGTTCAGCAACCCAGGACTGCAAAAAAGCAGCTGCGCTGTTGAGAAAATATATAATTTAGAGAACTAACTAGTTCATAATCTAGTAAGAAAAGGTATTATTAGTATGAAAGTCTGACAGCTTTCAAACAGAAAAAAAAGGTGTAGTTATAAAACATACCTTTAGGTGACAAGGAGGTTTTAGATAAATTTAGATGCTTCAGTCCCTTTGGAAGTTTGGCAAACTGGATGCTCAAAGATGACACACCTGTTGGGGGAGCACAGACAAAATGGATGTTTCAGGTTAGCTGCCATCTCATGTTTTCCAAGCACACCACAGCAGGGGCAAAGTGCACTGGTGAAACAACAGCAGGAACTGCACTCGCTGTGCATGTGGGCCCAGTCTTTTCATGGCCATAAAGCTTTGAAATTACTGATGTAATCAAGATCCCTTCTTTGTAAACCACTGAACACAAAACACTCAGTAAACCTCCCGAATTAATTTAAAAACTACAGTACACACACACTTTTGAGAAGGAGCCAAAGGAAAGCTATGACACACATCAAATAGCCAGCACCTAGAAAATCTGGAAGGTTTATGGGTCAGAAAAAAACAAATACCTTTAAAAATCCAACAACAAAATAAAACATAACAGTGGTACTTCACATGAAACTTCAAACTACTTTTATTTTCTTTTAAAAGGAAGAGCTGCCAAGGCAAGAACGACACTGACATAAGCTAACACTCCCCTCTTTTCCTGAGGGAAACCCTAGGAGCCTGAAACCTCCACCAAGTCATACTGGCCATGTATCTCCCTTACAGGAGCCTACAGATTACCAGCCATGACACGGGCTTGGAAATGCTTGCAATCCTAAACAGTAAACCCTATTAAGATGCTGATCCAGACTGGACTACTCAGCACAAATCCAACCAAATGTAATAAACAAAAACAAAACAAACAAACAACCAAAACCAACCAAACAAAAAAAGACAGAAAAAAAAAACAAAACAGAAAAAAAGGTACTTTTCATTAAAGCCTTTTACTCAGTGTATCCAAGTTCCCCACTCCATAAATGTAATCCACCATTTAAGCAAAGGATTGAAATTTGATTCAGAAGGCACATCCTAAATAACAGTATAACCCATCCATGAAATATTTATTAGAATAATAAATCAACATAGAAACTCCAGGCTTAACCTGAGGTGTGAAATACAGTTCTCTACAGCAACTCAGTGAGAAAAGAGCAGAGAAAGAGGGTAAAGCCTTTTACTTGATTCAAAACATGGTAAATTAAAAAGCTGATACTCTTCTCCCCATACACAGATATAAAGCAGCCCACTAGTAGGTTCCATACATATGTTTACACTGGTTTTATTATGTTTTACTTATCATTGACACTGAAAGATACAGCTACCTCGCAGATACTGTGGCAGGTTTGGGGTTTTTTTTGTAAATGTTCTCTGTAAAAGCATGTTCTGTATGCTGGTGATAGGCACAACACCCATGCAGCTCAAGACAAATTGCCAAATACTGCCAATAATATTAGACTAATAGGTTAATTAGGCTAATAATATTACCAAAATATTAGACCCATAAGGCCTTGGCATCATTTGGTGTAAAGCACAATGGTAACCAAATGTCTTCACCAGTTTTCAGCAAGAATTAATCAAGTCATACTAATAGGATTTTATTTCATAGCTCTACTATTTAAAAAATAAGTTTTTATCTACTCTGAAGCAGGAGGCTCAATTTATCATAGGTTAAGAATGTATATTCTGTAGCTCACTGTCCACATTTGTTAAGCTGGTTTAGTCACAATATAGACTTTCAAAAATCAAGTTAGAGTTATGCTAGCAAAAGAGGAAAAAAATAAGTACAATCAGAATCACTAAGGATATCACAAATGTAATTTTTCCTGATTAGCATTTTGAGTAAGACATCTCCATCTTCATATTTAGCTTACAATCTGCAGGTTAGTTATCCTCTAGCCAAGCTACAGAATTTTAATATCTTACTGGCACTGGGGGTTAAGGATCCACCTGGTTATAGATATGGGAATCAGGCACAGAAAATAAAAAGTGCTTCTGTCAGTCTGACCCTTGAACACTCTTCAGCCACCCATTTCTGCTAATGTTGTAACAAAGATGACAGTTCTCATGGTAGAAGTAGAGTTAACTGCATCCAGGCACACAGTCTCAAATTTGAGTATTTCTAGGCTTCAGTATGTTTATTTTGCAATGTTTTTAACAAAACAGGAGATTAAATTCGGATCCTAGTAAAGTCAAAACCTAACCCCCTTCACTTTAGCATGGCCAGATTTTTAAAGACAAGATTGATAATAACGTTTGCAGGTATTATTCTCAAAAATATTGACAGTACCATAAAGGAAAGCCAAGCACAAATTAAGAGACTGGTCTCAGTAAAAACCACTGCATACAAACACTGTTTCATATTTGAACTGAAGCCAGGTCCTATGCCTTAGTTAAAATAAACACACTTCCCATGCTATTAGTATACAAGCAGTTGCATTAATGCAATAAAGAATGCCTTTACTTATTGGTACTCAATCATATGTAATAGCTTAGGGTTTATTTATGTTCAAACAGCGTACAATATGTACAGTGTTCTTCTCCATAAAACATACAACTCTGTGTTACTTCTCTTAGAATTGCAAAATAATCTGGTAGAACTTCCAGTTACTGCAGGTGATTTTTCAAAAGGTATTTTCCAAAATCCATGTTTCTATGAATCTCCACTAAGTCAGCTTTTACTTGTGAAAGCCTTGCTGCCACTCCAGTTTAATAAAAGTCCAATCTACCTTGCACTCAGTGAATATCAGATCACAGCACACTTAAATTTCTCTTAAATTGAAAAGTTGCAATATTTGCACATTGCAATGATAGTTAGTTCCTCTTCAAGTACTCTATAACTTATCTAATTCTCTAAGGAAAAGGTCAAATCATAATTGTATATTTGACAGGAGAGGCTGATATAATGAAAGAACCCTACTAATTTCTCCAAGTTATAGTTTCTGCATTTCATTTGTATCTTACCTGTGGATATTGCAGAATGGTATGAATCTACAGGTTTGTTACAAAGAAAGCACACCCGTGGATATGTTTAAGAAAAGAAAAAAAAAAAATCACCTGCACTGTGGACTATCTACCCAATTGTTTTGCTTTCAAGATAAAAGTAAGTTCTTTTCAAAACACCCTTTCAAATAACACAATCTAAATACACTTCGTCAAAAGCAGAATCAACAATGTAACAGCCTATTTTCCAGCTTACTACAGAAATTTTTGTAGAACGCAGTAAGGCCTACGGCACACTGTAATAATAACATTCTTCAGCAAAGCACTGGCTTTCATGTGATATGGATTCTTAACAAGGACAAGCAGTAATGAGCAGGCAAGAGGTAATCAGAAGAGCTAAAGCAATTCATGTGAACAATTTCAAATAAAAAAACCCACTCTGAATAGGTTAAAAACAAAACCATTGTCATACTTGTTTCTAGTCAAAAAGAAAAGAGATACAGAAGAGAAAAGGGAAAAAAAAAATGTATTTTTTTTCTCACTGAACCAGAAAGGAAGGAGAGACACCTCCAAAATTCTATGCTAACAACACTCAAGTTCATCAGGTTGTAATCAAAATGAGCAGCTTTTCCATTTTGAATCATGAAAGCAAAGACAGTGGAAAATTTTCCCACAAGAAAACAAATAAAACCAGAAAAGGTTCACTGTGCAGAATTCTTATTTTTCTTCTGGCCTAACAGGAGCACAAGATAGTCTGATCCCAGAACACTGTGTGCTTGGAATGCATCAAGTGAAGCAAATGGAAATCTCACATGGGCAGTGCTGAAGGGTCAACGCCAGACTGAAAGAATGTAACCTTATTTTAAAAATAAATGCCTCTTGGGTGAAAAGAGAGTAGACAAAGGAGGGGAATGACTTGATATGTACTGAAATCATGCCTAGTAGTGCCTAGTCTAAGAAAAGCCAAGCTGTTAAGTTTGATTTTGTATCTTGTGCAGTTAACAGCACTTTGCTCCATAAGAATGCCAGTTATGCCAATATTACTGAACATGACTAAGAGCTTGCAACAGGATAGGCTAGCACAAAGCTGAAAAAAAGGAACAGTTTCCATAATGAAAATAAATATGAAAACTGGAATAAAAAACAAAACCATCAGAAAAATATAATCTAAGCAACAAAGTTGCCTTCTGCTTCATCTTTTGCCTGATCACACTGCCTTTAAAAATGCATGCCACTTTTTTTTTTACCCTCTAGTCCTAAGTGATCACTGTGTTCTATATTCCTTTAAAAGAAACCTCTATGAAAATGTAATGTAATCTAATGAAATCCAGGGTTAGTTTAAGACATTTAAATATCTCAACACGTTAATGGATATGTATAAATCAAAAAGAACAGCAATCTCCACCATTTGTGAACAACAGATATTTACAGTAGCATTATGCACAGAACAATAACTTATTTTTCAGACAAAGCTGAACAGAAAAGCAATAATCCTATTACATTTGTAGAACGAGAAAAGCAAATGTTACAGTACCTCTATCTTCAAGTGGATTGCTAGCAAGGTTGATCGTATGGAGTCCTGAGTTGGGATTATGGGCTAGGGCACTGGCTAGTTTCTGTGCAAAATCTCTGCAAGAAAAGAAAATAAAAGAGAGAGAGAAGGAATCCTGTTATGTCATCTATCAACAGCACATTCAAAGGTTTAAAAGTTTCACAAGTGGCCTATGCTACTGCAGAGCACTAACTGATTCCTCAGGGTTCTAAACAATGCTTATTTGTCTAATTTGCTATCTTTCACAGATTATTTATTTATTCTGTGACCTAAGAGAGTGAAAAGCACTCAAAGCCCAAAATGTTTTTGACAGAGATCTGAAGGTATAAAAATAGGAGTTACAGAGAATAACTGACAACTTGAGCATATCTTCCATCTCCTCCATGCCACACAGTGGGATATACACATCAACTTGCACACCACCACCTCCTTCACTCACGAGCCAACTCCCTCACTTGCAGCAGCTCTCTACCAACAGTCACTTAAACAGATGGGCTTTGCAGCACATCCAAGAGGTTAACAAACCAGGAGTATTTCTAACCTTATAAGAGAGCAGAAATAGCTCTTTCAAAGAACAAAAGAACAGCAGCACGTCAATGAACTGGTCTTTGTTTGTCTCTTTTTACAGTGAGAAGCATCAAAGCACATAACTGGCTAATGACAGTCCCAGCAAGGGATCTCGAGAGAGATGACAGTGTATCAGTTCTATAATGCCAACAACAGCCAGGCCAGGTAGCATAGACAGCTTGGAAGTAGCCTTAATCAACTACAGTAGGTAGCTGTAGCAGCACAACCTCTGTTCCAAATTCATTTGAGAGGCAAGAGAACACTGCCCTATCTTAAAGTGCTTTGCTCCAGCTGAACTACCACCATCCCACAGCACAAAGTTCAAAGCTAGTCTGGGTTTTCCTGCACAAGCACAGTGTCAGACTCTGGTGGAGAACATTCCTTGCATTAAGTCAAGAAGGCTGTTGGCTTATCAGCTCTAAGACCAGTACTCAAACCTGTCCTTGCAACTACTGGGCAGCTATCATGTAATAAGGGACTAGACCTACTACTTTGTGCTTTTGATAAACTGAGACTAATTTCAGTGTTCTTACTTCACCTGAGTTAGACACCAAGGTAAAAATCAAAAATATGCTTTAGGCTTCCTTCTCTCTCTCTGCCTTGAAGTACATTATCTTCCCTCCTGTATCCCAGTGGAGGAGAGTTACCAGAATGCTAAATAACCCTGCCCTCTTTCCTTGGGACAAATCCTGCCTGCCATCAAACTAGCATATCAGTCTCTGTGCTGAGAACCACAGTGGAAGTGGCATCCTGTTCTATCTGGAAAAGAGCGGAGAGTGAACAGCAATAGCCTCAACAGCTTTTGGTTAGCTGTGGTTGCCATCTGTACTGGAGTACAGAAATGCTCCAGGGAAGTTTAGTTTTCCTTTGAAACACCACATCCTTAAACAAGACTTCTGGACCTAGAACAGGTTTCAGTGCTGCACATGCATAATGATGGGCTGCCTTTAGGAAAAGTATATTCTTTTTCTAAAATACAAACAGTATGTGACTACAAACACTCAAAAAAAAGAAATTGTTGGCTTGAAACTCTGTCACCTGACAGGCCTCAGGGTCTCCTGCTTTACTACCACCTGCTGCTGCAGAAGACTACACATGTCCTGAAGGTCCTCAGTTACATTTGCCAACACTCTGCGAAAATCCTCTAGCATTTCAAATGACACTAGACGCCTGCCCCTAGGCAACTGAATCAAGCTCCTTATGTCCAGGCAAGAAAAATGACATTACGAGTTAAAAAAACAAACCCTCCTTTCTTCTGGAGTTTTCCCCTCTTCCTTTATTCATAGCAGATTCTTGTCATTACAGTACTCCGCCTCTACCTTCAGTCTTGTCTACAAACTGCTCCACTGTTGCCACGAAAACAGACAGCATTACCTGAGATTTTTGGACAACTGGAGTGCATGTGAACTACTTAGCAAAGGCACAGTAAAATGACTGCCACCAGAAAGCACTGGATTATCAATGCTGGGCTTTTGGGGGGGGGGNTGAGGTTCATTTTGTAAAAAACTACTACAACTTCTCCACTCTCTGTGCAACCTCTGCCATAAACAGAGGCACCTGGGCTCTGCTCACTGTGGAACATCCCTTCCCCTTTTTTGTCCACACTTTGTTTCAAGCAATAAAATTCATTACATTTTATGCCTGCACACTTCATGAACAGAGCATGCAATGTAAGTCTGAAACTTTCTATAAAGTATCAAACTGCTTTGTATGCATTGCATAGCCATACTTGCTTGAAATGAGCACATTCAGGCTTGGAGGCAAAGCCCCCAAAAAGATTCAATTTAACTACATGTATGGCAGGGGAAGGATATTTCATCAAGGGTAAGAATAGTACCAATCTGGAAATCTCAGACTTAAAAACTAATCCCTTGAGATTTGTCTAAACAACATCCCTGTAACAGAAAAAAAGAGGATGTGGGAGGAAATAACACCATTAAGTCTAGGGACATTCTCAGAGCCTATCAAGAAGAGGAAGATAAGATTCAACATCCCTGTCAAAGGCCCTTTGGGTATCAGCAACATGCATCTTTGCTGTTCCCTGTGTTGTAGCTGGCCACTCCATTTGGAACAGGGCTGTAGTGGATGCTGTGAAAGGACATAGGGGCATTCTGCCTGCCAGCTTTCAGAGAGTACATAAAAGCAAGGACTGGATTGCTTACACCACCTTCTGCAAACAGGCCTTTGCAGACTGAAAAGTCTGTCTTGCAGTTTCATGGAAATGAATATTCTGGCTATCACACATTGTCCCATTCCTCTAAAATAGCTGAGGGATGTAACTCTCTTTTCAGGCTCATTTGTTCAGGTCATCCTGAATGATTCTCTTCTCCCTGAAATTTGTAAATCACTTATCTCAGTTAAAACACTTACCAAAACATTAGTGTTTGGTATATGCACTGAAGCCTTCCAATGTAATCTAGACTTCATTCTTTATGTTTGGTTAAACAAATAGCAATGGGGATAAAATTTCCAAAAGCATCTAAACTGGCACAAATCTTATCAAACAGGGGCTTTCACTTTATATCCTGTTTTACCCAACAGGAAATTCACACTTCCCTAGTCCTGAGTCCTTACTACTGCTACTGCACAATAATTTGGAAAGGTGACAAGTGTTTATGAGACTGTGGTCCAAAACAAATCACAGAAATGAGTGGTTGGAGGTAGAAAAGAATGGAATCATCGTAAGCTGACTCTGCTGCAGGAAGAAATATGCCCTTGCAGCTGATCAGGTTATTTCTCACAGCATTATTCTTGGTAGCTCTTTCTTAACCCTGGCTGGGCACTCTGTCACAGCTTGCTAAAAATGACTGGTCTGTAAGCTGTGTGAAGGAAGATGCCCAGCAGCAACAGGATCTCCTCCCAGCAAGCAGATATGATAAATGGCAAAACTGACAAATGCATCCTTGACAAAAACAGACAATGTTGATCAGAACAGATACACACCGAGGCACAATGCCAAGCACGCTGCATGTGGAGATGGAGACATGAAAACCAAAGTCACACGACTATCTGTCAAGTCCTGTTAAAACTGAAATCAGTTAATCCAACTGTGATAAGTTTAGTTGGCAATGTGCAAAGGTAGGCAATGTATCATTTAACATTAATGATTATCACTGGATTTCATGGCACATATTGCAAGAAAAATGAGATTAAAATGAGGGGCTTATGTTTGAATGACTGCTGTTAAAGGCAGTGCACTAGGGATCAGAAAGTTTGGGTGCAATTCCAAACTTGACCTCAAGTTTCCATGTCATGTAGGCAATTTTTTTTAAAATGTATTTCAATGCAAAGTCCATTTTAAAAACGAGAAAAATACCCAAACAATGGAAGAGGAGACAGTGTAAGGCACATGAATATTCCCCCTGTGATTGTTTCCCTTTATTTGTAATTCAGTATAGTATTCTGCACCTCCTACCTTTCCACTGCCTTTCTAATTAACATAAAAATTTACTAGTTCTAGAGTTTATCTTGCCTACATTTTCTTGGATACTACCCTAGCATTAAACCAAACAACAAATATTTTCAATGTGCTAGTTTGTAACTTCAACTTTGCTTCTATTTCTCGTGAAGGAGAAAAAAGCAAATACGTAGTAACTACAACTTACTGCACTTAAAACATATGCAAGGATTAAACTGTTGACTTACTTCTTGGCCTACTTTTATGTATCTCTTTTAAGGCTATGGTAAGCCATTAAACTTTATCATCTTTCTTTTTTTAAAAAAAGTTGCTAACATAGAAGTCCTGTTATATTTGAGCAGACTGCAATCCACACTACAATAACACCAGCTTGTTTGGGAATGAAACAATGATGTCTTATGCATGATAGAACAGTATACTTTTTAACAAAACTTAAACCACTATTTTTTAAATTATAGAAAGGTGTTCATACTTCTATTGGCAGTCATATTTGGAAAGGAATGGTGCAAACTGGTTTAGGGTTTATGGTCTCATTCAATCATTTTGCTCCATTTCACCCCACTTTCCAGGCAGAATCTTAAAAAATATCAGCTTAAAGGAATTTCTTGGACATGAGGAACATGGAAAAGCTGATAAAAAGCTTGAGACTACAGGCTCCTCAGAACAAGACAAACACTAAGCACAAGCTTTTTTTAATACTCATTCTGCCTAATACACATCACTCGTTTTTACGGGGAGTAAGCAGTACCTAAAGCAACATTTCAAAGGAATTACTTACGTTCTAAGCCCGGCATTCTCTAATACCAGTTCTTCCAATCGATTGGACCTACTCACCACTCGCAGTATCTGCTCACAGACATCAGTGGACTGCCACAAAAAAGACAGAACAGCGTTAAAGAACACAGACATGGAACAGACAGTTATTGAGTTAAGCTGTACATTGCAACAGGATCCAGGCCATGATCATCTTCTTGTCATACATGAACAGTAAGTAAAAATACCAGAAACATCCAAGAGAGAGTCGGGTGGCAACAGAGGACTTCTGCAAAAGACTCATAAGGGGCAGAGTTTTTACAATGACAGTAAAAAACCCTAAATCCTGTAATGCAGAAAAGATGCTCCCTTAATTTTTAAGGAAATTTTACTTATAGACACACTAATCCCACAGAAGAAAGCAGCAACTAGTGTAAAGGAGAATAAAGCCTGACCAGGTATGACAACTAAACACAAAGATGATATAAGGCAGGGAAAAAAACCCAGCCAACCAACCAAACCAAAAAAAAAAAAACCAAACAAAAAACCAAACAAAAAACCCCAAACAAAAAAAAAAAAAAAACCACCACAAAAAAAAACCCACCAAAAAAACCCCAAAAATTCAGGAGCAAAAGAACCCTACTTAAAGGTCCTCCAAGGGCTGCCAAGGAGTAGAGTTTAAAGGCCAATATATTTTAGTATGAATTCTTCCAAACTATGCAGAAGCAAATCCTATCTCATGATCTTACTGTTGTTGAATTCTAGAATTTGCATGGATATTTGCAAGTACCATGAACAAAACATGACAACAAAAGAGTTTGCTCTGCCCATTCAAATAGAGAGATAAAGCCTCAATGATTCAAAAGCCTTGCAGTGAACTCTGTACCTCATCACCTTTTATTACAAACTTTTATTTTGCTTCTGGACTTGAGTTTTTTGTTTGTTTTTTTTTTTTTTTTTTTTCCCCCACAGCACACAGTGTTCATGTGATATCCAAAGCTGAATTTTAGTCATGGTCATGAAGTGCTGAAACTATTCTGTTATCTGCTTTCAAAAACAACAATGTGACATTCACACCTGGGACATGTTTGTCTCTAATGTCAGTCTCACATTTTCTAGTTTGTGTTATTTTGTGGTCTTTTTTTTCACTTCTAAGCTACCTGAATCTCCAAGAAAAAAAACTTAAACAAAACAAACCTGTTTAGGGACACACATAAAATCTTGAGTCCTTTACATAGTAAAGGTGGCAATTTTTTGTGAAAACTGTCAACTCAGCCATCTTCCCAATTCTATCTTTACCTTCCATATTTTACTAATTCAGAATATTATCAGTGTTTCTACAATAGTGTGGCTGCAAGTGGAAAGTTTCATGCATGTACTATAAAAACATTATGGGTACTGTCTATCAAACACAATGTCAGAGTGGGACTCATGAAGCACAATGCACTCAATGGCCTCCGGGCATGTCTGACCTCATACTGACCCTCGGCAGTGTTCTTATGGCATGGATTTACAGTTCAACAATTTACATTCTCCAAAAGTTTACATTTTCATTTTTGACTGAAAATGGAATGTGTGGATTATTTTAATTTTTTTAAAGTAACTGATGTATTTTCAAGATTGACATAGTTTATTTGTCTTCCACAGAAAAGTTGCTGAGAAAAAAAGACCCCCAACATTCACATAGATATATCTCAGATAGATAATAGGGCCAGTATAGGGCCAGTTTTTGTTCTAAGCAAACTACACCAGCCAGTCTTCTAACTAAGCAAACAGTCTCATTTTACTGAAGCAGAAACTGATTAATTGGATTGTACCTTTTAACAACACTGATTCTAACAGCAAACTGCAACAGCACTAAAAGTACCATCAGCTTCATTCCGTGCATAGCTTTGAGTAAGATGTCCCAGTAAGAAAGAAAAGTTTTCTGCTTACTCTTCTGCTGAGAATCACATAAACTAGTTTCCATTGAATTTCCATGGAAAATGGCAGCTTAGGAATGTAATGAGAGCTTTTCAGATCAATAAAATCGCATCAATTTAAACATGATGAGACTTTACCTTCATTTTTAGACAAAAGCTTCTGGATGCAAGTATGAAAGCAATTTCTCAAGCAAACCACTAACTCTACCTGTGACTATAAACTTTGAAGTTTAGAAGAAATAGTGTATTTTGATATATTTAAAACATCACCTAATTACTGATTTTCGTGGCCCTTTCTTCAGCAGTCCAACTCATTTAGATTTGCTCTCTTTTTGCTTTTAAGAAAGGAAACATATTGGTGCCACACATCACTATGTACTTATTACTACACAGACTTAGTTTCAGACAACTGGGAGAGAAAATTACATTGCAATGAAAATTACATGGAAAAACCTTCCTAATATGCAAAAAAAACCCGCAGAGTCCTGGCATTTTCTTTTACCTCCAAAAAGCAACTAAGATTCTGACTGCTTTAAAGTTAGTTTCCTATTTAGTCACCTGATATTGTTTGGGGGAGTCAGCAATGCCTAATGCAATAATTTTATGGGCTACTGTTATCACTCAATGAAGTTTTCAAACTTTATTATTTGAATTTTGACAAGGCCTGACTCTTAGCAGTGTTTTTATGGTATGAACTGACAATCCAATAGCTGATACTTTCCTGAAATAATTAAAGGGGAAAAAATTGTCAATGGATTGCCCAGTTGTACCTAAAAAATATCGCCTTAAAAAATATAAAAGCATCCTTTAAAGCAGAGCACAGCCTCATAGAAGCAGGTACATTGTTTATTTACTTACTAATTTCAGATCCTTGGAGGACAGCTTTGTAAACCACTGATTATACTCCAGAGCAGCAACTATAGGTATTAAGTCTCTAGAAAAAGAAAAACACTTTTACACACATTTCATACAATTGTCATTTGAAACTATCTCTTAAGTGTTCTTCCATATCTCATTCCCCATACTTTTGCAATGCTAATTGTGTACCATCCCCATTATAGAAAGTTCTGCATTCTAAAAAAGGAGCAGCAGCAGTTGTGTGTCTGTCTCTTATTTTAATAAAATTTTTTGACTAGCCAACTGACATCCATTCTACCATGAATTTCAAAATCAGGAATTTGTCTGGTTTGCCATTCCTACTTTTAGCATAACTTTTTCTTCAGCCTGTGACATGTTTAAGCTTCTTAATCACCTCTAATTATAATTTAGCATGACACTAAAAAGCTTTTTGGCAGTCTGATGATTTAATATAATTCCATGACTGAATGCTTCTAGAGAACACCTCCTTGTCTCATCTCTATAGTTAAATTCCCTCAGGAAGCAGGAGACCTGCAAAAGGATAATGCAACATTCAGCACAAACCCTCCTTAATTATAAAAGGGATTTCACAAATGAAATTCTAAATTATTCCCATTTTCTTCATTCCAAGCCTCTTAACGTAATCAGCTCTCCCTCTGTTCAGTTTCTCCAATAACAGACATTGATAAATGTCATGTCTGTGCACCACCCCCCAGCAGAATTATTCATCAAGCACTATCACACCATTTAGCAGTGCAGCACCTGAATCATTTTGATGCTACATATTAAATACATATATACACACCTAGACAAAAGCTTAGCAGCTGCTTAAAGAGCCCCTGTTCTAATAATGAAATAAGGAACTGTAATATACTTATCAAACTTATCGAACCAGCAAAACAGTGCCATTCAAGCCTCAGTTTTTGCAGGGAGAAATTTAAAAGTATTGGCTTTTACAAGGTAGTCCAACCCCTCCCCAACTCTTCATTCAGTACATATGCAGGTTGGCACTAAACATACCATCCCCCTTCTCCCATCATCTTATTATTCTTCCTCCCCTTCAGTTTTCCTGTACAAACATTCAGACACTTCAGGGTGGTTGTTAAACACACAGCAAAGCCAAGAGACAAGGCAACATCACACGGACCAGCATTCAGTAGGCTATATTGGGAACTGCAGTTGCTAGATTTGGAAGTACAAGCCCATCACTAAGGTAACAGTAAGAAGGTGCAGCATTTTGCAGTAAAAGACAGTAGCCCACCAGCCAAGAAGCTCATGCAAATACACTGTTTTCACACTCCTGCAGAGGAACTAGTGTGTGGTGTCCCTTCAAGGACTAAGCCATCTTTCCATCTTGTTCACAGCACACATTAAGTCCTGCAGTGAATTCATTTCCATTGGCACAGGAAAGACTTAGCAGCTTCACAAAGTGTATAGATTTATTTCTGTCTAACACATTGTTTTTATTCCTACACACACACACACTTATCTCCATGTACAGCAATAACAACCAGTGAAGCGTTAGGTAAGAAAAAATAACAGCCCAGATGTATTTCTCCCTTAGGCTGGGCAGAGAAGAATCTTGCTGTGGGAGTATGGAATGTCCATACAGAGCATTGCTCCTTCTCTGTGGATCCCTGGTGAGACCAAAAAGGTGGTAATGAATTCGGGACTTTGATGTCCCTCTTGCCAGTGCCTTTGCCTTCAGAAATGGAATGAATGGAAAAGTAGTTTTTCAGGTGAAATTTTGGCTTATCCACCCAGTGGTAACCAGCCAGCTACAGCTGGTGGTGAATACTACAGGGCAAACACTGGACAGGCTGACAGTACTACCATCACACTGGAGGAGCAGAGCTGTTCATGCTGTGTACCACCACCCCAAAAAGAGACAACACCCGCAGTTGTACCTCAGTGCTCAGCAGCATCCCAGTTCCTTCGAAGGAACAGAGGGACTATGATCGGGGATTGCTGTCTGCAACTGTTTACACTACCAGGGAGCTGGTAAGCCAGCTTGGAGAGCTGACGAGCTCAGTAACTTCTGGGCAGGACAGTGGCTGCAGACAGAACTTGCCTGAAGCCCTACCTTTATTCCCTCTTCTCCCTTGGCTTGGGAGGGAAACCACTGAAGGACAACTGGTGCTCAGAGTTAGTGAGAAAGCTATGACACTTCCAAGAAATATTTAAAGATGAGAATTTGAAAGTCAGGTGAGTTGATTTGTTTTAAAATAGTCCTGTCCAGCTGCAACAATGTTTCTTTAATAGTTCAGTCTTCTGTAGCATTCCAGGCCTGTTTGATCAAACCCCTTCAGTAACACCAATGGCTAACCCCACTCCATGTCCCCTTTCCCCCTTCCTCCCAACAGGCCTGCAGACAGCGGAACCCCTGCCTGTCCTGCAGCAGCTACAAACTATCTAGAAACTTTGCTTTATAAGATTCTACCATCTGATTTTAAGGAGAGACTTTTTCTTTTCATTTTTGTTCAAATTTTTGAAGATGCTTCTGACCAACAAGGGTCCCTTTTAGGAATTTACCTCTATCCCTTCTCTTGCTTTAAAAACTATTGAGTTTTTCTCTTCCAAATTATACACTGCTTTATTTAGTGTATTCTGTTAAAACTCTAGGTGTGGTATTAGCAATGACCTGAATTCTTTGGCAATTCGGTATGAAAAAAAGGTAATGACCAGTTCCAAAAGCAGGGGCTTCTCATAGCTTTCCCTCATTGAGTAACGCTGAGTTACTTATATTCATTAGTTTATTAAATTACCATCCAGAATAAAGTAATATTTATAAAAGATTAATCTATGCCATCTTAAATAAAAACAGATTCTGTTCTTCTGGAATACAGAAATCTCTCTGAGTTTCAACAACATTCAAGCTTATCAAATGCCTTTACATTTTTTCAACATCTCTGTCCCCCAGTGTATTTAAGATGGCAAAAAATCTAAACAGCATAAGGAAAAAAATTCTAAACAATCATACTTTTCTTACAATTTTTTGAAAGCCCAAATAAGTTAAAACATATGCTACACAGATGAAAATCATGCTACAGAATTAAGTAAGCCCTTTTCACTTGGAGTATTTTTTTGTTGTTAAACAATTACATGGTTCACAGCACAACATAACTTAGATAAAACCTCAGAAGTCATGTTCCCATGCAGCAAGCCCTGTTATGATGCTCTGGGAACTTCAATTCATCTATAATTCATGTCAACTTATGTTGACCTTTAACAGAAATGCTTTACTTGGAAAAACACAAACTGTTTATTTTTGCAATGCATAGCCCCTGGATTTAGAGAACTGATGTCCCGTTCCTACCTTGCTTCACAGCTACTCCACAACATAAACTATATAGGTTTGGTAATCCCAAAAATTAGATGGCCAAGAAATACAACATACAAGTTCTCAAAATCCAAAGCATAACAGCATACTGTGAATTTGCAGCATTCTCACTGTCCCAAATATATTGCAAAATCCTCACAGACATTCTTGAATTGACTGGTACTTCAATTCCTAATTTGTACTTTTAGTGACCAACACAAGGTTTTGGCATTCTAAAACTATTAGTTTTCTTGACATTTCAACCCAAATGTCCCTCAGTTCAGTCCACAACATGCAGAACCTCTCATCAGAAGACAGATTCCACAGCATGTAAATGGCTCCAAAACAGTTTTGATTCTTTGGACTTAGACAATCATGAGACATTTAATAAAGACTTTTCTTAACAACACAAATATATTTCTTCAGTGACATCAATTTAGTAAGATATCCTTGAATTAGAAGCTTTTGTAAAGCAACAAACCCACTATTTTGTTTCCCAAAAGCCAAACTCATTTGAAGCAGCTGAGATATTCTAAATATTTAAAACACTTCTTCTATCTATTCTTTCCTAATAAGTAATATTATTCACTCTATATAAATTGTTACAATATTTAATTTCGAATGAAGCTTGGTATCCGTAAGTCACTTTCTCAAGCATGCCCCCTACAGTCATCTCAGCACTTCCAACTTGCAATAATTATATTTAAATCATTCTTAAATTCTTGTCCTACTTTTGCTTGTGCTGAACAGTACTCCTCCTCTTATCTTCTTTCAGCAAGGCCTAAGCAATGAACTAGTCTTTGGTTACATCATCCATCCCGCTCTAGTTGCAGCCGTGTAGTCTTGTTCGAGTTATCACTGAATTAGTCAGCACAGATATTGCTCAGTAACTTTGCCATGGGATTCAGTGCGGACTGTGAAAACCTTTCACAGAAGTTAAGTATCTGAATGGGGTATTTTGTGAGTTTACATACGAGATATCTGAAAGCTGCAAAGAATGCTGTGGCAAAATACTCTTATTTACCTACCTCAAAGTTCAGCCTTCCTGTTACAATATTCTAACCTTGTACCTCTGACAAATTCTTTCATGGGGCTTTCCCAAAGAAACAAATATTTTCTCTATCTCATTTATGGTTCCTTAAGCTTGTCATTTTCCTTGAATAATGATGGGTTTTAATTAAGACTCCCTCCTACTTTCTCTGACCTCTAATATCTTCACATTCAATTTTCTTAGAATCCAATTCTCACAGCCAGTTAAATACAGTAAACTAAATACAACACTTAGCTAAGTTTCAGCATCTCCTAGTAAAATTACCCTCAATTAGTTCCTTTCTGGAAGTACACATTTTTGATGCCATATAAGTAAAGAGACTACTGGCTAGAATTCAGTTGAACAACTTAAATCTAATACTGACTTACTGAAAAAAACTAATTTCCTTTACTGTGTATACATCATGAGAAAAAGATTCTGCATAAGACTGCATAATTTGCTTTTCTGCTTTGCCCACCAGATGTAGTTGCATGTTTTATCTACTGAATTTGAGCTCTTATATCTGCCATCACAGGAAAAATATCTATCTGCTTTTTGGAGGGCTTCCAATAAGAAAATATATTTATCTTCTCAGGCTCCTGAATGAAATGTGGTTTCCATGGGGCTTTTGTACAAAACAGCAGCTTTGTGCCGAAAACTGAAAATGTTACAGATGGTCATTTCACAGATCTACAAATTCCAGTAACAGCTATGGGACCATCCCACTTCAATAACATTAGCATGATTACTGCATATGATTTACCTGTGGTCAAGGTGGCTGAAGTCTTGCAAATTCAACTCTCTGGTATCTTGTGTCAGGTAAATCGTATCAACGTCCTGTTAAAAATACATCATCAAATACATCTGTGCACAACTATAGGGGCATTGTCTCAAGCACTATGATTTACCTGTTCTTTCATCACTTATACAGTTAGCTGAAAAGAACTTCAGAACAAGACATGTACATACCCACTGTACTTCTTCTCTGTAGGGAAATCCAAGCCAATCACAAGCACAAGCGTACATCTGTGAAAAGCCTCCTACAAACAACCCAAGAGAGTATTTAACATAATAGTAAAACAAGCAAACAAGCATAGCAAACAAGTAAAACAAGCAAAAAGGATAATTTAATACTTAAAGATCAAGTTTTTCAAAACTCACTCTCTTTTTCTCTCAGAAGAGTGTCCATTATACTCATGAAAGAAACTGAGACTATCCTATCTTTGCCTGGTAAGTTGCAAGAAAGCTTAATATAGTGCCTTCACCTACCAATCAGAAGTCTGCCTCATTCTAATTACACCTTAAAACTAATTACACCTTTACAAGCTTCTGCCAGAAATAGAATTAAACTTCCTTACACTGCAATTCCAGCCTTTTTATATTTGAGCATTTAAATTCATTCTCACCACAAGGTCCAAGTTCTGTCACTGTCTGACTGTCCCACAGGGCCTGGAGATTAGCCAGTCTTTCTGAAGGCTCCATAGTTACTTTTTTCATAATCCTCCTAGATGCAGAAGAGGGGAAAATATCATTCATAGCTTTGAAAATATTTTTATACACATAAATCTTTTTTATTTTAAGAATATTTTAAAATTAGTGTATAGGAAGAATTACTACTTTTAATACAAGTCACTTTCCTGCCTGAAAGTCACACACACAGTTATGCAGCCCAGCAGGAGTAACATTTATTTGTCTCTTCTCTCTTTCTTCCTCTCTGTCTCTTTTGATTAACCCTGTGACTACTGGAGCAACAAAGCCCTTTTGTATGACAGGATCATTCAAGCTAAGGAGACCTGCGGCCCTCATCTAACACCAGGATGCCCAAAATAGGGGGGAGACGTAGTATTAATCATTACCCTGAAACCACTGCTGTATATACACTGCTTTTATGCAGAAAAGGCACCACGGTGCAAAGAGCTGAGCAGCTACAGCTGGCCTCTAGGCTACCCTCTTGATAACCAGCTCCAATCTTTGTAATTTGGTAGCATTCTTCCTCCCTAGACAAAAAAGAAAGACAAGCCCTTCCTGCCTTTCAAGAAATAAAGTCATCTGCTCTTCTGAATGACAAGACTGCCTCATAAACTGCAGAATTCCATAGAGCAGGATGAGGGGCTGAGGGGTGGGGGGCAGAGGGGAAGAGAATTAATATGTGATATTAACAGGAGAAACTGCTTTCCCCTTCTTGCCTATTTCAGTCTTGCATCATCTGCACAACTCCAATGACTTCATTTTAGAAAACTATGTGATCTAAGAGGAGAGGAAACAACTTGGTTTCTTTTCTGGGAAGCAAGCACTCCATACAGCTATCCCAAGTGCTTCAGCAATGTTCTCAAGTAAGCATATAGAAAACAAGTACAAAGCTCAAGGCCTTCATAAACAGACAAGCACACGTACCCCACAACCCTCTTCACTATTTTTGTCTGCATTTCTCACACCATTACTGATGTTTTATAGCTAACCTGTTCATAAATATTCAGTTGTAGGCACGCTCTTTGAAGGAAGAACTCAATCTCTATTAAGGCAGTTAATAACATTGACAAAGAGGAAAATCGGAAATAGGGAAAAAAAAAACACCAAAAAAACCAAAGCAAAACAAAACCAAAAAAAAAACAAAAACAAAAAAAACACCTGCCTTCCAGAGTTTATGAACTTCATTTTCTACTCCACCTACAGGAAAGGTGAATAATAAAGACATGTACCCAAAATAAAACATGCAAGTTTAGCCTGACAATTCACATCTAAAATCTGATACTAAAGTTCACTTATAAAAATCAACATGTCTGGAAAAACTCTTTTCCACAGCCCATTTTCTCTAGTAATACTGAAAATCAGGAGCTGAAGAGAAAGTGGAGCTGCATGATCTGGTAAGAGTGAAGAAGATGAAGCAATGACAAAGAGAAGAAAGAAAAGGAAATGAAAAAGAAGTACTGAGAATTGCTGCAAGATGATAAAATCCAGGCACAGACAAGAGAGAAAATGAAAGGCACGAGCAATGCCAAAAACCAACCCAACCAACAACAACAAAATAAAAAAATAAAATAATAATNAAAAAAAAAAAAAAAAAAAAAAAAAAAAACCAAAAAAAAAAGGAAAAGAGGACTTACTATTCAAGGACTCAGTTAAACCATGGTAAGTATATGACAAGACTGCCCAGGGCTCAGTTTTGAAGAACTAGGTTAACCAGGCTCACAATTATGTGCACTGTTTCACAAACACTAAAAGTAAATGGAACTTTTCCTTCCTCTCCCAATTCTCATTTTACTTCTGGGAGGAGGGAAAATAAAATGAACAAAAAAAGGAGCAAGTTACAACAAGAAGACAGAAGCCATGCAATACCTGAGGCTAGAGAGACAACAAGGTAAAATAAAAACTTAAGACTTCAAACACTTGCAGTGCCCTTCGAACCGAAGGCTCTTACGACCCTACAAGACCACACACAGCCTACCCGTGCTCTGCACTGTCTCCTGGTTCTGCCATATACCTGAGCAAAGGCTTACTGCTTGCCTCAAGGTGTTTCTCATATCCGCAGAGCATTTCTGAGGTCAGGGTGGGGAGACCAGCAGACAAGAAGTGGTGGTTTGTCACCATTTTGACACATTCTGTTCCCACTAGAGGTGCCCTAAAAGAAACTTACACTGGTGAGAGTCCAGGGAATATCTTCCTGAGGCAGGTCCCGATGTGCGCAAGCACCTCGTTCACATCCTCTGAAGATGCCATCTTCATGGAGATGCTGCATTTCTCAGTTTCCATAATCAACTATAAACAGCAGTGTAAGAGGGTGAGAACTGGGTATCGTATAATTCACATGTATTGAAAAAGGAGAGCATTTTGAATGCCAGCTGAATGCTTAGCGTGCTGGTAGGAATCTGTTATTATTTAAGACATCATGGCATGGCAATGCACCAGGTAAAGTTTCTGAAAGTTGTTCTTGAATGTGCAAGACCCCGGTACTCAAACTTTGCTTTTTCTAACAGTGCCCTGCTTCCCACGGGAATACAATTTTCAAAGGATCTTGACCTCAGCTGACACTTTGAAAACCAAGAACTTTTCACAGCATTGTCCTCTTTTGAAACATGTCCCAGAACACCAGGAGAAGCAAACGCAGCCTGACAGGAAACTATTGAATGAGCAGGGTGCCTGTTTCCTCCAGCAAAAAGTAAAAGTCTGTAGTGGCTGTGATCCTCTGGAAAAGCTCTACTGCTTTGTTCTATGCCGTTTAAGAAAATGCTGTGGTGATATATTGTCTCAGTTCAGATGAAGCAGTAACTCAGGCAACATAACAGCCCCACTGTCTGGGGGATACGTGCTTCAGCAAGGGTGAAAAATAAAGCCTTTTGCAACCCGCCTCTGTTAGATATGGAGTGCTCAGAATCAAATCAGATTACAGTATGACTGATACATCAGGTCTGCTGGTGCTTTTGGCTGCATCACAGGAAGCAATGTCATGTTTCTGTTTTCTCCAACATGAATAGTTAACACATTCCAAGTCATAATCTCTTTTAGATGAGGGGCTAAGAAGGTAAAATTAGGAATATAAAGTATAGATAGACAGTAGGAGAGTGGATATTCTGCCATACATTACAGAGGATTAGTTTTATTTAAACTGGTTCCCAGGACTCTTATGGTTCCCTATTCATGTCTAGGGTCATCACCAGGATAATCATAGAAGAGGCTGCATTATCACTAAAGCATACTGAGAATCTTCACACCTTTTACCACCAATTCAACTCCTTTCTGAATCTGTTGCCATCATTCCCTGATGATAAATGAGTGGGAAACTTACTACTCTATTCATCAATATTAACATTTTCTTATATTACTCTGTCCTTTTGTTCACTTATTTTACAGCGGGAAACTCTGCATGGCTTTCAGCAAGATGCCTAGTACAAAATTACACCCTTCTGATATTACAGCTATAACATGCTGTTTGCAGGAAAACTGCAACAATACCATTTGGCCCACAAGCAATAATCTAGGATTCTGCCTCCTTTCAGCTATAAGCCTTGCTCATTTAAAACACAAATTAATGTAAATATGAAAAACCTTAAAAATATTTTAGGAAAATGGTATGCTCAGTGAAGCTGCTGAAAATCTCTTCTAAACTGCTACAAGAGTGACTGTCTATGCCTCCAGGAATAATCAGCAATAGCTATCCTAACATTTTAGTACCTTAAATAAAAAAGCCACAAAACCACAGAATTTACTAAATGTCTTCCTATTAAAACACCTGGACCTTTTTCTTTCCTCCTTTAAGGAAAGCCTCAAAAGACAGGTTAGAAGGATGACATACTAATACAATGAGAGCTTTTCAGAGTTCAAATAGTGTCTCAGGCACTCCTATTCTTAAAAAGCTCTTTAAATGCCAAACACACATGAAACACATGAAGACTTTGATACAATTGAACTGTCAAATCTTGTCAACATGTTCATCTTATGAATTAAAAACATTTTAAAGGCATTCTTCTTTTCAGCACCTTCTCTTTGATATTCACTTTTTTGGGCACATAACTTGCTGTCAAATATATTTTGTGTTGTATACAGTAATGGCACCAAGAATAGGTGAAAGCAAAGCATTTCTGCCTGCAATGTAAGAGTAGCTTTTGGTTTCCCCAAAGGTACACACCACAAAAGCCATTGCAGCTTGTGTGGTGATGATTGCATACCAGTCACCATTGCTTTATCACCTCTGAGAAAAATATCCACTTATGATACATATGAAAACATGTACCATACTGAACTAGTAAACAAATCTATTTCTTATCATCATCCCACTGCACAATACATTCCTAAAACTGACTCTTTAAATTCTTAGCATTATTGTTAAGACTTTAGAGCAGCGTGAATGCAAGAATGCAAATGTACAGTGTGTTCACTGAATGGGGACACCCAGCACGTTAGAGGGTGGAAAACCTCCTTGATTGGAACATACTAAGAAGTGAGTAAACAAGTGACTTTTATCTAGAATACACTCACCTGACCCGGTTTACTGGAAGTTACTCCTTGGATTTCCAAGTAACTGAAAGTTAGTTCTAACTGTAATTAAAAAAGAAAATGCCACATTAGTGCAAACATCATCTTATTTTAAAGAGCACTTATGTGTCTCAATGACGTTAAGAAAACCTTGAGCAAGACTACTGAATTTTGACGTCAGCTTCTGTAGTTGACACCAACTATTTGTTAATATTTCATCTGATCACATTTTTCACTGAAAATATACTTACATTTGCTTGTTACAGGTTCAAATTATTATTAGAGGTTATGGGAATACCACATTGGGCATTTTACTGCAAGCTATAAGCACATAAGCATATCATAAATTTTATGGCAAAATTCTACTATAAAAAGCATCATTAATACAATACCCTACTGATGGGTACTCTTGTGACTGAATAATCATTAATTACAATTCTTACAGCTTCACAATTATTCTTTCATTAGTGATATTAGTTATACTGATCATAGATGTGAAAATTTTTACTGTACAGAAGCTGAAGGGATGCACACAATTATATATATACATATATATATGAATAAAAATATAAATAGATAGATACAGACATAAATACATAAATGCTTGAGACTGCTTTAGCAGTCTGAAAGTATGACAGGAAGTAATATATTGGCTTTTTGAGTGGGCTACTTGGATGACAGAATAAGCAGGGAAGAACATACTAAATCCAAATGGAAGCATACAAGAAGGTGGAAAAGGGCAAATCTATGGCTACAAGAAGTGTATTAACATCTGAATTCACAACTATGTAGACAAACAACTTGACAGTTGAGATATACAGAAACAAACAAACCTCTTGGACTGAGTTGTAACTACAGGGCAAGACATTAGCCTCGTCATTTCCTTTTAGTTATCTTTAAAACCATTGTAACTGAGCAGTCTGTCTGAATTGCACCAAGTTTCCTGTACTTTATCTTATCCTACATTCACAGTCAGGGGGCTTCCAGGCTAACACCATATTATTCTATTTCTGTATTTGTGACAATCTTTTAAAAAGTCAATCCTGAATGACCACTGTGTGTGTGTGTTCAGAACCACAGAGGCAGCTCTCAAGACTCTCTCCCTGTAGAGGCTGCAACAGTACATCAGGAAGTCAGGGACAGAGGTACTGGTTTCCAACCATAACAACCAGCACAAAGCTTTCCAGAAAACTTCGGTTACTACTGTCTTGTTGTTAATTATTGCCTGTTTTCTGAATCCTTTTCCCTTCGGTTGACCTAATGATTTGGCAGCATCAGAAGATACAGGTACCCCTCCCGTTTGTGTGCAAAGTTCACCTTCCACCAGACCTAGTTTAGTGAGTGAATCTTACTCTGACGTTTTTGAGACTTCATGTGCTTTGTTTCACACATTCTGCTGCAGGGGCAGCATCCACAGCAGACAGGCAGTTTCAGGGGTGTCACTGTGTCTGGTTACAGAGCAAGCAAGCACAGGAACTGAGGCAGGAGAGGAAGAGCCAGCCAAGCACCTTCCCAGAGACCACACGGACACCCTGCATTTTCCCAAGGGTGAGGAATTCACTTCTCTTCAGTGCTTTATGTCTAAGCTAAGACTGGCAATCTTTTGTGATGACGTGGCCCCAAGCAGTTTGCTCAGGCCAGTAAGAAAAAACCCAAAGAAGAACAAAACAAAAAAAGAGCAAAAGTAATTAAACAACTCCCCCACATAAAAAAACAAACAAACAACCCGCAGTAGCTCTTGTTGGTTACTGGAGTAAATTTGACTACGCATACAGAAGTGAAAAGCTCTTTTTCTCCAGTGTTAGTCAAATTAATCAAATATATGAAACTATTCAACATTTGTTTGCCTAAATCACAATGACTTTTTATGACAAAAATTTCTGTAATTTAAATCCTTTATATTCTGAAATGAAGTATGAGATTGAAGGTTCTTCTTTTGATAACGTATTTTGTATGTGCAAACATGTATTCATGTACACACAATCAAAAATACTTTTCTATTCTTGAGAAAAGTTTACACAGATCCAGACTCAAGAATTCACATTGCAAAAATCCTCTTGACTAGAATTAAAAAATATCAGGAAACATGTCAGTATCTCCACAGTTCATTTTTGGTTCATTTTTCTACTTAAAAATATTAATTTACAGCCCTTGCTTTGCAGCAAAAAGGTAGAACACATTCTAAACGTCATCTACCTCAAACTAAGAAATAATTTTTACAAGGTTTTAAAAAGCATAATCTTGTTTATTACCAAAAGTATGTTTTAAAAATCTTCTTAAAAGGCTACATGTGCCTCTTGTTTAGGAACCCTACAGTTACTCAGACAGCTTATTTCAGTTTTTACTTTTTTTCAACAGAAGTTTAATGAAAGCTGCTCTAGAAACACATTCACAAATCTCAAGTACATTCTCACAAATATTTTATACACTTATTTGTGGGCTTGATAACACATCCAACATTCACTAATGTTGCAACTACGTTTTATATAGACTCTAGCAAAAACAAGTAGGTTTTAGGTAGTGCCTTTCCTTCTCTATCAGTCCATCTGCGTTAGTGGGGATGAACTGATTGGGCCAGAGTGTGAAGTTAAGTGGTGGCCATTGTAGTATCTTTGCTCTAAGGATAATAGTGTGAGTTGACATTTTAGTTAATAAACAGTAATTCCTTTCAACTTTGATCCTTGTTTAGCAGATACCTCTCAATGGCATCGTTTCAGGAAAAGTGAAGTTTGGGATTGAATGTAACAATAACAGTCACTCAGAACTGGCCATCTCTCGTCATACTCAATTTTGTTAGAGGTCTCCCCTCAATTTTGTGAGAGAAATAATGTGTATTTGACGAATGTTCGCAGCTGTCTTGCTAGGAGTTACTGCCTGCCAGTTACATGGAAGTTCTCAAGCTCAGAAAGCTTCTGAGCAGCTTTTGAAAACACTACAGAGATTAGAAAATCCAGTAAGTTTCTCTCACCCTACTAGAAATGCATTTTCAACCATCCTAATAATTGTTCAGATGTACAAAGTTTAATTAAACATAAATCGTAAGCAGTTTCTTGTCATTTTCCTTCTATTTGCTATCACTAAACTCACACTTCTGTTAGGACAAAATACATATTCTAGATTTCTATGAAAACAGAAGTTTTGCAACAATGTTAATCTATTTAATAAAAGGAGTTCTGAGAGTTGTCTGAAATGCTAAACTAGACATAGTTATCCCTTAGTGCTTCAAGCCCTGCCTTCAAGAGCTTTTTGATTAATTAAAATGGCTATTGTTTAACAAGATCACGATCACCACCTGTCTATTTCCCCTGCACTGATGTCTGAGCTCTTCATTAACTGTATCTATGTTTCCATGCAAGCAGTCACCAAATCCTGCTTAAAAAGCTCTGGCTGAAAACTGCTGTGATCCAAAAGCCAACAGACAACCAACCAGAGACATCTATGCTGCAGGGACAGCATGACCAACTGAGGAAAATAAATATGAGCAGCAATTCAAGCTACAGTCATTCTACCTACCTGCCAGTCAGCATCTTCAAATTATATGTAACACATTTATCAGTGACCATAACTGAAAATCTGGTATCAATCATTCAATTTATTGTTTCTGTTTTTTTCTATAAAGCATACATACATATATACACACACACACTTGACACACTTATGTGTAAAATACAACAGAATGGGACATGTGTCAAGTTCCCATTCACTGGCTCCAAGCCGGACAAGATATGTTCTTCCACATCAGTCATTTTTATTCATATGGAAATTATCTTTTCCTGCTACAACAATCATCATGAATTGTCATAGGCATAGAAAAAATAATTCACCAGCACTGGCAAGGCAGGTTGCCAAGATGCTTTTCAAAATTAACCACAGAAATCATAAGAAAACATCAGAATTTAACAGAACTCAACACAGTTTCTACCTTCAAACCAAATATAATCCTATTTGACACTACAAACACTGGAGGGAATAATGTCATCAGCTTGTTTGCACATAAACTGTCTCTCTACAAAGATAATCAGGCTCATCTTACAGTTCTTCAAGTTGAAGTTTACAGCATAACTCTTCAGGGACCTAAAATGGTGTACATATATATATATACATATACACACACCCTAACAAATTCATTTAAGGCAACATGCTAACTCAAGCCCATGCAATTTATCAACCCTCAACCATTTTTTCTTTTTAAACAGATGTACAAGTATAACTAAAATATGCTAAATGTTTGCTACTTAGTTTATGTAGCTTACATTTGTATCTAGAACCCCAGAATTGTTATAGAAATACAGTGATTTTACCTTGGTGGGAATCCGATTTGTTAAAAGAAATGCCCGACATGATGCCAACACCTATTGAAAAAATAAAAAAATACAGAATTTGTAAGAAATACTTAATATTATTAAAGACTCTTTTCCAGGAAAATCTAGAGGGAAAAGGCCTCGAGCAGAGTGAGCACAGACTCTCTTTGTTGTCATACGCTGAAGGAAGCAAAATTGCAATCAGATCCAGTAGAACACAGTGCAGAGACAGCTGCAACGTGATCAGCTATAAGCTAGTTAGCACACCATTGAACTGAAGAAATTTATTTAATTGATCTTTCAAGAACATGTAATAGAAATCTCAGTGACATTTTAAAAGAAACAAGGCTAAGAAGTCCAACCAGGAACATAAGATGTACTTAAACATAAAAAAATATACAAGATAAGTATGATGTTATTGGTGATACAAAAGACTGCAAGCAAACATTTTCTTTTGGACCCATTTGGTGCATTTCTAGAGTAAGAATGCAAAGATTTCTCATTGATACCACCCGCATTTCTTCTCTGGCAAAAACACATTTCGACTAGTGAGACCAGTGACTCTGGGAAGAAAACACAACAAAACCAGTATTTTGAAAGCTACTGCCAATCAAAATATAATTATTCTGTATCATATCACTCCAATCTTTAGTAGCACATCCCACTCACAGATTTTACACTATGCAGAACGGATGACTCATGACTCATCTTGCAAAACTACAGTACTCCTTGTTGATTTACCTGCCTACAGAACTATTTACTGTTGGCTACATCTTTTTCCAGCAAAAAAAAAAAAAAAAAAAAAAAAAAAAAAAAAAAAAAAAAAAAAAAAAAAAAAAGAAAGAAAAGAAAAGAAACAAGCTCAATTTGAACACCCACATCAAAATCCCACAGCCGATTCAGAGCTTTCCAAACAGGTAGGACCTTCTCCTGAACTCAGCTCTGGTCAGTCAGTATCCATCATCAAGTGATCAGGTTGACAAAAAAATATGTGTTCCTCACTCAGAGAGGGAGAACCAGCCTGAGAAGACAACCCAACACCTAGCTCTGAACGCTGTTCAAACACTTCAGAGACTGGATTTCAGCTTTAGCATCCCAGTTGATCACATCTTGCTAAAACCTAAGAGCACAAGTGTCAGATATTAGAAGATTGTTTCAGGGTTGATGTGTTAGACCAAGTGCTCTGGCTACCACTGTATAACAACCAATGCCTCCTGTAAGGCTCACCGCTTCACTGAACCCCCTTATGCTGCCTGGCAGTCAGACAGACCTGTCTCACTTCCTTGCTCACATGTGGGAGAGAAGCAGTCTCTCCTGCTCTCCTCCTAGCTGCACCTATCCCAGGCATGCCCTCCACAATCCAGCACAAAGAGAAAGGGGAAGGGCCCACCAGAGGGGTTTTTCCACTCTACAACCACAGTTTCCCAGCCTGACAGCAGCTCTCTCTCACAGTAATAAAACCTTGATTTTCCCCCTCCCTCGCCCACCTCCTCAGGGCAGCTACACACAGTTGGACACAACCCTTCTGGGAGTCCCTGGGGAAGATCGCACCCCCATGTACTCACAAAATAGCTTCGTTGTCAGTAAGAGAGTCCCTCTTATTCAGAAACTCATTACAAACCCACTCACAAACAAGTTGCCCAGCTCTGAAGAGTGGTAGGTGATAGGCACCCTCCCTGCACTGGTACCACCCAAAAAGAAATCATTCCAGGAGAGTAGGTAGAGCAGCTGCAACAGCTTCTCTTGATCTGCTTCTGGTCACATCTCAGGTGCACAAGTGAGACAGTCAGGGAAAAGGCCACCTTCTGAAGACCTGTTTTCCATATTTACCTCCTAGGTAGTGGCCTACAACATTAGAGAGATCAGTGCTTGTGTGTAAGCCACCACAGTGGGACAGCTGGCTGCAGGAAAATCATGTTGCAGTCTTTTTATAAAATATTTGCTGGCATATACAGGTTCAAGCTACTTTACGAGCATTGACAAGGGTTGATTTAACATGATTACAGTACACATGAGCAGTCCAAATAACAAAGTTAAATGCAAACCAGGTAACCAGGCCCTAACAGAATTATGTTGGAAAAGGATGTTCCAACAGAGTACCTGTCAGCATATATTCTTTTGGTAGATGTACTAATGATCCCAAAGTGATCTTTCTAAAACCAATGAATCTGAAATACCCACTTACCTTAAGATGCATTTATATACAAAGGAGAAGCCTGCTGCAAAATCATACTCCCTACTTGACAGATAAAGAGCAATAAAATGGTACAAAAAAAAAAAAAAAAAGCCTGAGCCCTCTAATCCAACACTGAGGTTTCTACAGTTTTCACGGTTGAGACTGTCACAAACAAGTAAGAGTTTGATTTTCACTTACAATCAGTTGAAGACAACTGGGCAAAATTGATGCCCCATCTTGACAACAGCAGGATTAGATTTATTTTTTTTATACAATGGCAGAATTGGCTAAGAGGAGGCATTTATCACAATTTTAGCTGCTAAAATCCATAAGTATGCATCATGACCTTTGACAGGATCAGTGTTAGTTTACTGCTGTCTGATTTTTTCCTAATATTTAAAAAGTTTTATGTGACATCTACATTTTAACATCACCATTTTTCTTCATGTTTAGAAGCACAGTAGCCTGTACCCCGATTCAACTTGAGACTTGCTGAATAAGCTGTGAAACGTGAATGGTTTTCAGTGACCTCTTTCTCCTCAATAAGGCTGCAACGCATAAACAAATAATGTCTATTAAGATAGCAGCTCACCCGTGTCTCTGTCAATAGGATTCTGCATGGTTGTTAGTACCAGCAAGGGCAACAGAACATGTATTACAGACTACTTAAAACAACCTATCACTCTATTCCTTTCCTTGTGAAATACGATGCTGGTGCCAAAGGCAGAGGCAGAGGTGTTTTCCCACTGACAGCTCAAGTCCCCTTTTAAGAAGTGAGTTAAATTTGTGAAGGAAGACCCAGGTCTCTGTGCATTCCTTTGACATGAATAATGAGTGTGTGCTTAATTGCACAATTATCTAGCGCTTTCAGAAGCATCCAGATTTCCTGGAATTTTTAATTTCTTCATACAAAGAAACTAAAAAGCAGAAGTAGCCACCATTACTCTCTAGCAAGCCCCAGGCATCTTATCGAGAAGGTTCTGCCACTCTCATATTCATTTTGCACCTGGGGAACCTTGAGTACAGAGAAGTGTCATGATCCAAATCACTTTGAAAACCAGACACTCAGAGGGAGCAGACCCCTTAATTCCAGAGAGAACTCTGAACAAAGTACTCCCTTGCTCACAACCCATCAGGAATATCACCTGGGCATAGTGTATAATTCACCTCATCATCTGATAAGAAAATTATATCACTTGTTCTGCATAACATGTCACAGCCCCTCTTCTCCATAACCATTTTGTTTGGTCACAAGTAGTATTCAATCATTAGAGTTAAAAGATCCCACCAAAAGATCAACACATGAGGGTAAAGGAAGAGACTTAGGATTTGGTTCATGCTTTAACACACCTGTAAGCCAAAAGGTTTGCAAGTGACTGATGTGAAGGCAGCAAACACATCCAGGCAAATTTTATACAGGGCACATAACTTGGCTGTTGCTCCATGGAAGGAACAATAAAAGAGAATTATATGTAGTTAACAGCAGCTTCAGTCTGTCTTTTTCAAGCATAAAATAGGATTATGATTTGAATTTTAAATTACTCTAATTCACACACATATACCTGAGTTGACTTCCTAATGTTTTTATCATCCTGAATTCCGTAATGCTCCCTACACTGCTCACAGTGTACATAAAATAAGTTAAAATCTGGAAACTTCTACCAAAAAGCTACCCTGCAAATTATTAGTCCAGAGACTTGTGGCCTTCAAGGTCATCTTCTGTTTACCAGAATAAATAATCTGTTTCAGTAAATAAAATTAATTTGAACGCAGATCCTCAGTGAGTTTAATCAATGAAACATAAACATACAGATGCATTTGTGATTTATTGTCAAATCCTAGCCCTGTTACCCATTTTAGCACTGTAAGCTAAATTAAGAGGACTGCACTGGGTTAACCTAGCTGCCCTAGCTGGCAGTCACTCTTGGGAAGATCATCAGAGCAACTCAGCTCTGTGCTAATTGCATCTATTTTGCCAGACAGACCATGACAACTCAAGCTACCTTATCTATATTTAAAGCAGTTTCAAATTCACAAGCAAATGAAAATCTTTTTTAAAACATTACAACCCTTTTTTAAATGCCCAGGAATAAAGAGTTCTGGAAAACACAGTGAGCATACATGGCTTCGTGACTAAACATGAAATAAAATAGAACCATCCCAGCCCTTCATGATCTGTGGGAAGTTGCATGATGCTCATTCCACTCACCATCACAGATGTTTTGAAACGTCCCTCTGCTGAAATCTCAAAAAAATTATGGATTAACCAAATGTTTTTCTCTTGCTGGAAACTGATTGACACAAACACTTTAAAAAATACCCCAAACCTGCCCCCCCAACAACCAACTTTGTACTTTTTTCATCAACTGTTACAATTTTGCTTCTTAAAATATATTCTCTGTACCTTTCCTTCCACCATAGTTTCTTTTGCCCCCAGCATTTGCAATTTTGTCACCCTCAGAATTGATTCCATCTCTTCCATTATAATTTACTGGAGAAAGGAAGCATTTGCAACACGTCTTCTTATTTAGGTAGCCATCATATTGAGAATGCCTTGAATGCAAAAGACAGTCCCTTTTCTCTATATACCTCTTAGTTATACCATCCCTATTTTTATCGTTACTCATTACCATTATCATCCAGAACATCAGCATTTTTAAGTTTCCACCCTTATTAGTTGCTTTGTGATTCCTATCATAAGCTTTCCATTGCTACTGCTGATTCAATATCTAATGTACACACAATAATGTGAGGTAAAGCAGCAGCACTAATACCATTTTTGTTTGGTTAAAATATGGATGAATCAATACCTGTTAGAGCATCCAGTCTCTCTCAGTCCCTATAGGATTGACCATTCATTTCCCGGGTTGCACGCCTGATGTTGTAAATGCCTCATCCTGAAGCAACTGGAGTTCGATTAGATAAAAGGCCTCTTTCAGCACCATGTTAGAGATATTAGAGCTCGTTTTGAGCAAGGCAGAACTGCTAAAAGCATTGAGCCTCCCTACACAAAGAGGCTAGCTGACATCCTGAAGGGCTTTTTGGAGGGCTGGTTACCTCAGGCACAACACAAACACGTATGCTGCATCATCTGAAATGATGGTATCACTTGGCATATGGTGGATTTCTCTGCCGAGTGCTGACACCAGTAAAGCAGCCCAGTTCAGCCCTGACCTGAGGGCTTGCAGGACCACCACCTTCACCCACACAGCCCCCTCAGTTGTCTGAGACTGAGTTTGTCTCTGACCATTTGGTGTTGGCTACTTTTAAAGTGTCATCTATGATAAAATCATTGACAAGTCTTATTCACTCCTGTTCCAAATGTCTACTTATTTACCCACCAATACTGAAACAGTCTTTGAAGCTGGAGAAGATCCTTTTTGAAAGGGTTAGTGTATTTCAGTTCACACACAAAAAAAGAATTTCTCCCTCCTGAGCCAAGTTGAACACATTCCCAGGCTTGCCTAAGTTGCTGGTGCCTGTGTGGCCAGCCAAAGACCAAAACACATGCCAGAGCGACCAGTAGCACTAAGGGGAACTGTTATTTGCATTAGTACAATTCTCTCCTGCCCAATACAGGGGCAAGCTCTACAGCTCAAGTAACTACCTCAGCCATTGCCATGAAGGGCTGCTCTGCTGCATGTTTCTCTATTATCATTCCTGAAGTCAGTTGTTGCTTCCTCAACAAGGTCCCGTTACTGGAGCCATGGACAAAGAGCAAGCCTGCCTGCCATGGGCATGCTGTGCAGACCACACCTTTTCAGTAGTCCTTATTGCCATCACATTACATTAAAAAATCACGCTGATCTATTATGAGTCACCAATTTCCATATTTTCTAGATGGCAAAAGATGATAGGGGGAATAGGTTTTAGTTGAATTTTTTTTTACGAAAAGTGCATGCTCAGATATCAAAACAGCTGGCAATACATCTGCTGTGTTTAAAGAGAAGACAAACATCTTTCAAAGTAACGTACTAAACAAGACAGGGGACACCACAAGATGGCACAACGGAGTGCTTCACACAAATTTCTCTTTCAGTCTAAGTTAGAGGACCCTTCTAACAGAACTGGTTATTTAGCTATTAGAGAGCTGTTCAAATCTGCAGAGCAGTTTCTACTTCAGAGGCAACAATGAACAAGTCCTGCCTAGAAGACAGTTAAGAAAAAGGTATCCTCATGTTAGAATTGATGAAAACCAAGGCATGGACACACAGAGATTTGCCAGAAAAAAAAAGACAAAATGCTTGAAAGAGAAGCTTGGAGTAAAAGGGCCCTAATTCTGGAGTATGACAACAAATAACATAGCTTGGAGATTTATCAGCAAATTCAGACAGAATTTCCAGACTAAACCAAATTTGTTCATTAGCTCCTCCAACAGTTCTAACAACACTACCATTACCACAAGCAGTGTCCTAGCCCTGCAAACTGTTTGTAACAGACACATGAATCAAATCGTGCTTCTTTAACACCTGAAGCAAAAAGAAAGATGAACACTTGCTAAAACTCTGCAATTGTTTTGCAATCAGCAAACAACCCAGCTATTCCAGTAAAGGTGGGATTTCAGAAGAAATGGAGACAGATTTTTACCTTTGGCCAGACACAACCAATGGCAGCAACAGGAGCAACTTCCAATCCCTGCCACTTGAAGTATCTTGTGATGTAGTCACCAGTGGTGCAGAATTTGAGACTTTACACTCCAGTTTTGTATCTAATCCTACCATTTCCATTAACCACAGAGCAGCTTGTGGAGAGACAGCCATCTATTGCATATGTGCACAGGGCTACCTTGTTCTTCCAACCAGTCATGGAACAGTTTCATGGCATTGTGAGAAATGTCCAATAAAGAGTAATCGAGCCAACACAATCCCCTGCAGACTGCAAAACTTCCTTGTTATTCTGCTCACCACCACACAATTCCCAACAACAACAAAAAAAACATAGTGCTGTAAAGCATTAGACACCAGAAGAGCTGCCTAGCATGTTATTTAAGGCTGCTCTGAGTCATGAAAATAGGAAACAGAGAGCAGCAGCACTTCAGCAATACAAAATCCTCCCACGGCACTGGACCCAGCCTGGGCTGACCCCAGCCTGGGCAGAGAAAGGGAGCAAGAGATGTGCAGGATCAACCACATACCTTCACTTGTAACTCATCAGTGAGGTGTATGACCCCAAAGGGGGTTTTCCATCTCTGTACCTACACTACCCATAAATTGGTCACCAGCACATCAGTGTGATACACTTTTATTTCATTTCTTCCCCATTTTCACTCTTATCTCTATAAAGCCATTATACAGATTCACTGTCACAATTCAGGTTACAAAGTACCTTATCAGGCTTTTATAGTGTTCTCGCCTCACAATACTTGGTTAAATAACAGGTTGAGAATATTCCATTGACTTGTAACTCAAAGGGCTCCAGCATTTTCTGAGCAATTTTTTACGCTCTTGTGCTACTTCTCTCCATCATAAAAAGAGCATACAGACACCCTTTAAAAAAACCCTCCCATTACCTATCCATGGTGTTAACAATAAGGAACATTCATACACCTTCTTTCTTCCTACACAGTTTCCTTCTGTGTTTACGGACAGCAGTTAAGACTGGAAGCATTTTGGTGTGCTGCATATGACATTGTTTCTATGCAGAAGCAGCTGGAAATAGATTTTGCTATTGCAGTGCTTTTATTCTTATCTTCTTTAATTTCATCACTTAGAAATGCCAGATTAAATATTTTGTAGTTATCCTTTGTGACAGGATTGCTCTCTAAGTGTGTCACAGCAACCATAATGAACAACTTTAAAGACCAGAAAGGAAAACAAAAACTTCAGGTACAGAGGAAAAGTAATTTGATCTACAATGCAAGTATTTTATAAGAAACTCGTTTAGCTACCAACAATTAAATGAAGATTCAGTTAGCAAAGTGCTATACACTTAGCTCCACTTAATATTAAAATAAGTAACACATTAAAAAAATTTCCTCAATAGCCATTGCCATAAACCACTCTTTCAAAAACATTGACCTTGGACGACCCCAAGAAATAAGGGTCAAAGAAAGATGTCAGCTTAATAAATCTGTAGAATTACATCTTTTGTGTACTCTCCATGTATATACAAATTGAAACCCAAACCAACGGGGGGAGAGTTATAAAAACCTTCAAGCCTAGGCAGTTCTCTCCCAAAGAAACAGGGGCAAGACAAAACCCTCTTCCTCATTAGGTCTAGAGGGGTTCACTCAAGATCTGTTCCTCTATACTACTGCAGGAGCCTCATTGTTGTCCTTGTGTGCACTCTGATTTCCTTTTCTTCCTTTTCCTTCTCCACAGAACCCTTTTTCCATCTCTATCATCTGTAAAATACAAAGTACCTGCTGGAACTAACACAACTATGACAACCACTCCATCCCTAATCACCTGAGCTACACTGTGAGCCTTGATCTTCATCTATTTTTATCACTTAAGACCATCAATCTTTCAAGAGAGAAATGGTGCTTGAGTGCTGGAGCCAGCTATTTGGCCATTTAAAACCCTTAAAAGCCACCACTATATTCCCAGCCCCCAAATTCAGATATTTTGTTATACTGTTTTACATTTTATACAATGATCTATTATACATTTTATAATAATATCTATTACAGCTATTTTATTTCTAGTGTATCACGTTTCTCCTCTGCTAAAGAAATTTTTTCTTTCACAGTTTAAAACGCCTTCCAGAAATGGCAAGAAGAGAGCAAATTACTCCCCTGACCCTGCACAAGAAAACACTGTTGGAATGCCCACTGCTATTCCCACATGCAATGCGCAGTGAAGGGGAGTTTCCTTCCAGTATGGAGCTTTTCCATTGCTACCATACTTTATTATTCAAGTGGTGGGAGCTGAAAACGGCTGGGACATCCTCTGTTGGCTCATCCAGTGCCAACAACTCATCCACCAGTTTAGCTGATGAGTAACTACCATCTCTGTCACACGCTTAACTTACAGTCAGGACAACTAAATTACTGAGGTGTGAACAGTGACCACGCTCCCCTGTCACGCTGATGCATGAAGGCGGATAGATTTCTTTCTTGGGAAATTCTGCACCACACTACAAATCGCAGCTGGAAGTCCCTCCCCTGGTCCCACTCTGCATCTAGCAGGCAGGAAACCCAGAGGCCACACCAGCTTTGGGCAGTGACACAGCTGATTACACCTGGCTTCCCCTTAGACAGAAATTCAGGAATTGCCACATTCCAGAGAAGCAATTTTGCCTCCAACATGCAGCAAAAAAAATACTTGGCAGTTTCAGCCTACTCCTAAAATGCACACTGTCTTGTCTACCTAAAAAGTACAAGCTGGGCAAAATCCACTTCATAACCATTGATGGAGGGTTATTATTCTTTGTGCTGATTTTTTAAGTCATATGATGTCAATGATCTAATGTTGTTCATTATTAAAAATTAATATGCTCCTATCCAATATAAAAGACATTTTCATAATGTTTGTATTTAAGAATCCTCAAAAAACCATCACACTAATATTGCCTCTCTGTTACTTTTACAGCTTCTTATACCGTATATTAACCTGACAAAATGCATGTAGTAACAATACCACCCTCATCCAAGAACATCAATTTCTAACAGCCAAACAGAAAATAAACTTAAAAAAAAAAAAAAGGTCAGAAACCATGCTCAAAGAAAATGAAATTACAATCCAGTGAATGCAAATAATTCTGCTCTTCAGACTTAGGATTTAAGTATAACACCTATTATACACTACACTCAGTAGAGATAGCTTTTAGATATACAGAACATTCCTGCCCGAACCACTTCAAAGAAGCACTGGTGTTATTTCCTGCTTTTTGTAAAAAGTTGTGGATTCTTTGATTCTTCATGCTGGTGAATGGTTTTTGAGGTTTTTTTTTTTTTTACTGCAAAAACAAAACTAAACATTGCTAATTGCATTCCACAATAATGCGCAAGTGTTTATCCTTAGGAAAACTAGTACAAATGTCCACTTCCTAGGTGAATTCCATCCAGTTGCTACTGTTACCTTTCTTGTCACCTATTAACTTCAAAGGGGATTTTAATACTTCCTTTAAGCAGTGCAAGATGTCATAAGTGAAGTATTAGTTAAAGTACAGTCCATCTCAGTTTAGTTTGCAAGAACAAGGCTTGCAAGTGCAATTTTCAGTTTACACCAGTTATAAAGTATGGCATTAACATACACACACCAGTTTATCTAAATTTGCTTCAAATGTCACTATCAGCCTAAGTTCACAGTCATATGGATTTGGTGGAGTTATATGTCATCCATCAACCACTTCAACAAACTCACCTGGATTCAGTCAATTCTGCTGGTCTTTTGACAGAAGTCAGAAAGGAAAATATCATTCAATTGCGCTGCCTAAATGGCTGAATCGTGTATAATCACAACTTTTCTACCCACTTCTTGTTTATCATTTCTTCTCAAGATCTTGCACTGCTTAAAGTTCTAAACATGTTTTCCTTTTGTTGAGCTTTGATACTTATATCAACACAGAAGTTTTGTACAACTTAAATTAGAAGTTTTAAAGAAATCACTGTAAAGTTTTTTAATTACATGGCTAAGTTCCCAAACACACCATAAATAAATGATCACTGTCTTGTCAGCAAGTTTGCACAATATTTTACCCAACACAGCATCAGAAGACTTGAGCTCTGCCTATACAGAAATACTTGTATTATTGGACATTAACTTCATTATTCAGATGAGAGCATTAATGATGTCAGTAAAGCACAGCCATCAAATCTCAAAACCTCCTACCACAACTGCAACACTGAGACAAACCCCAGCTTTATCTTCCACTTCTTGTGCATCAGGGTCCTCTTGTATACATTATCATTTTGCATTTTCTTGCAGGCTGGATATAGATAGCTTGTCTTTTCCTTTCCTAAATCCTAGCATTTCTCACAAAACTGCACCAAGAAATGAAGACAAGGAGAAGAAAACACCCACATCAGCATATCTGTGGTGGAATGACTTTTCAAATTCAGTTGCAATGCAGAGCTCCACCAATTCTGAAAGGGCCCTGCTTTCTCCTCGGTCATAAATTAGATGAGAAATTAAGAGATCTTCTGTCTTCAGGTATAGATTTCTCCATAAGTGGTGGCCAAGAGAGATGGAAACAGTAAGACACTCTATTGACATCTACGCCAGGGTGACTAAAGAAGCTCCAGAAGACACTACCGTGCTCAAGCTAAAAAAGCAAGAGTGCTCACTAGCCAATGCACTTAAAAGAAAAAGCAAACTCTGGCTTTTTGCCTCAATCACATCATCAAGTACATTTTTAATGATGCCACTCCTAGAAGCTATTATCATACACAGACATGCAGTTAAGGACCTAATTTAAAAATGCAGGTACTAGATGCAAGTAGGTATAACCCTTTCAAGAAAAGATGCCAAATACCTGGCTGTTAAATTAATATGTCTTTATGCTCAGTCTTTTTATGATAAAGACCACAGTGCTTCATCCAGCAATATCAGCATGGGGCCTGTAACCTCAGCTCCTCAGTCTGGCTCCTCAGAGCAGTTTCAGAAGCTAAGCATCTGTTGTGGTTGTGTTTGCTAATAAAAAGTCTGAATAATTTTGCTTTAAAATATGCAGAAGTGTGTAACTAGTCTAAAGACTTCAATATCCCACACAAATCTTCATTGGTAAGGACAGCGATTTTCATTTACACTGTCTGAAATTGCTACTTGTTGGCAACATGCAGATACTGAAGAACCTGTAAGAAGTAAAATTAGGCTGAGGCTGACCAACTGCTTTAACCATGGTTCTGGAAGATTTGTTCCATGTAGAAACAAAAAAGATTGCATTTATGCATAGCAAGTTGAGTGCATCTGGAAAGCCCGGGCTGCTCTTCTGCCTGTTCTACCGATAGCTGCTCTGCTCATGCTCTGTAGTCAACATACTTGGGACACGCTATGCTTCCTGACATGCAACTCATGCAAGCCATGTTGGATTCTGGCTATTGAGTTCATGTAAACCTAGAGTGGCCATGCATCCATGGTTTCACCTGCATCACCACAGGCCTGCAAATACTTGAGAAATGCACCCTGTCTACCTTCAATATTTTACCGGGTTTTGGTTTTATGCCCCTCAAGTGCAATCAGATAACATGACCAGAGAAACTCAATGCACGTTGCAGAAACTGAGGATAGAGGTTCACAAAAGGGTTAATCTGTGCCAAGTCAAGCTATCCTGATTTAAAAGCTGTGAACACCTGACACTTACCAGGGACTAGAGCTCTCTCCCAAAGGCAAGTTTACCTTGGGCTAAATTTGTCACCTTTCATATGCCTTTGTTGCAACTCCAGTGCACTCAATTCTTATGTTAGCAAATGCACAGCCTGCCCTTTTGTCTGCAGCTGCTTCAGTGCTATTTGCACCATGTTTCTGCCTGAAGGTTCATCCCTCTGCTCCTGTGCCCATAGCTTGAGAAGCTCATAATTGGCAGATCTGGGACACTAAATAATTCTTAGGGAAAGCCAGGAAGCTTCTGAAACCAACAAACAAGACAAAAAAACATCTCAGCCAGGGATGTGTGTATGTGTAATGAATGAAAAATGAAAAACAGTGACAACATAAAACTGTGAAAATATTTCTTTCCAGGTCACTTTTACCATGGAACGTGATTTGATTCTCTAAATTCACGCTGTTGATACTATAAACATACCCCTTGTCAGTAGCAAATGCACAGATGGCTGCAGAATCATACTTCCTTTAAAAAAGATGGTGCTGTTCTATTCCAGATTATTAGTTTGAAATACCATCCCCTGCAGTGCATATAGCCCTGTGATTTATATACCTAAATTAGTACTGCTTTTCTAATGGGGCAGTAATTCAAGTATTTTCTGGTTCATTCTAATAAATAAATTAATGTAAAGAGTCTGCAAATACAAAGTAAACAACAATTTTAAAGAAATGACAGAATCATACTGATTTGTGTCTAATTTGCTAATTTCTAGAGAAGGGAGAAGCCTTTCAGAACTACAGCAAAAGAAGCTCTCTGAAAACTATGACGCAAAGGATAAGACTTAAAAGTTAATGCCTTTTAAAAAAAAAATCACTTAATTAAAAATTACAGCTTATGCTCCCTAGTCCATTGAACTGGTGCATTCCTGTTATAGTTTCAGAAGTCAATTTTGTTATCAAAGTACAGTCATCACATCTATATATCACATGCACCAAAAGAAGTCTAGAGTTGAAAAGTTATCTCTGCCTTACCCTAGGTATTAATTAAAGCTTATGGGATGAGAGTGAGGGGAGCACCAGGAAGGCAACAGCTATACACAGTTTGGGATACTAAAGAAAAAGACACCAAGCTCTGTAACAGTCACACAAATACATGGTGCCTCATTTCCTAACCATGTAGTCACACAGAAATATTTGAAGATGATTCACTCACTCTAGAAGCAGGATTGAGCTCCTCTTTTATGTATATAAACTGCTCTGTTCCAAAATCCAAGAACATCCACTAAACTATCCATAAGCAGCAGGTAATCTAAATCATTCAACACAAGAGGAAAAATCTCCTAATTGAAGAAAAAGAGAACTAAATTCATATCCTGGAATAATATATATAACTGCTTGCTGAGCAAGGAGCATCAGGCTTGGCACTCTATGTTCTAGGTCACACTTACACAAAGCAGGCAAGAAAATGAGGGAAATCAATTAGAAGTGAAAAGCCTCCATACACGTGCCAAAACAGAGTCTTAGGATACAGCTGCATTCTCCATCTAATCCAGCGTAACCACAGGGCAAACCCACTCCCCCCCGATTCCATCACACCGCAGGGCACTCGCAATGCCACACAGAAGCTCAGGTGGCTCAGCCAGGCTGGGGGCTGCCACAGGCACACACACCGAACCAGTTCTCCAGCACCCAATGTCGGCATGTATTGCCATGTCTGCATACCAACCTGGCTGGGGGAGCCATAACTTCTGCCAAAGGGGCACATGGCAAACAGAAATGGAAACCTCCTAAAACAGGCACAGCTGGCTCAGCCAGAGCTGGCTAGCCATTCTGTTTTGCAAGGAGGGCCTTCCTTCATAGGTGGACAAGTTCCATGATTTTAATTACCGGGCCTTTTGCTGTTGGTCAACAGGACAAACCTCCAAAGAGAGAAGAGAAGCCTAGCTTAACTTTTCTTTAGAAAGGACCAGACATAAGATGGGTATTACGGTTGTAGGAAGGAGCAGAAGAGGGAGAGGAAAGAGCAGAAGAGGGAGAGCAATGTAATTAAGCATCTAAACAAGCCAGTGATGCACCACAGCTGGATGACTTTGAGTTATCCTGTGATCTGACAGCACCCTGCCCTGACAGCACTTCCCTCACACCCAAGCATCCTACCACACACACAGACCACATTTGGAGGTGCCTCTGCCAATAAATGTGGCAAAGCTGCTCCCTGTTCTAAGGACAGCAGCAGAGGCATTCACAGGCTCTGAAGGAGAAATAGGCACTGGAGGCCAGTAGGGCAAATCACTGGGGCACCCAAGTAGCACCATAACAAAGCCACCAATGAGGGTTCACAGATTTTTTTAACCCCTACACTAGAACAATCAGTGCCATTTTGGCTGACTAACTTTAAATAAATTAAAAAAAAAAAAAAAGTCACTGCTTCCTACAATGGATGAAAACAAAAAATGCTACTTTTCAGAAGGACCAGAACAAAATCCAGCTCTCTTGACACTGTGCTAGCACCCATCTGTTCTTTAACAGATAGTAGCCTCTCATCTTCATTAATCAGGGACCTGTTCAAAGTATCCAGAGCATGAGCTCCAAATTTCAGTTTAAGAGTTAATTCACACAAAGAAGCCAATACTTGTCCTGTCAGTCCTTGCTCACTCTTGGGGAAAAAGGAAGCAACTCAGACATGTTGCATAACTACTCAAGGGCACAGTCAAAGAGCTTGAACAGTAATTGCAAAACTAGTATCACTGTTTCAAATAGGTGCAAAAATACACAGTGCAAAGCCCATTAACAGGATAGATGAGGAGACAGACATTCAACTCTTCTCACAGGGCTTCTACGCAGTTCAGAATAATTTAACGCAGGATCCAAAGAAAATGTCCTCCCACGTGTATTAATGCTAATTCACAGAGTTAAAAAGCAAACTCAAGAAGGCTGAAACAAAAAAATGAGTTCACTGTAAAATCAGCTCCCGGTTTGGGCAAATTAACTTGGTAGCATGTTTCATTCATATGCCCTAACACACATAAAGTATGTAATTTTGGTCAAGTTGGCTGTAATTCCGGCACTCCTGCTATCCACAGATACACAGTGGTTTCCAAACAGTTCTTTCTGCTTCCATTTAGTTATTGCATCAGCCAAGATAAGTACATTTGTACTTAAGACAGTTTTCTAAAAGGTTCATGCTGCTTTAAAAAAAAAAAAAAATCAGAAAAAAATATGCTTGAATATGCTCACACAAAGTTTGTTTTGCTTGCAAATTAAAAATTAGAGGTCACCTACATGACAAATTTCACAGTACCATGAAAGAAGACATTCTGTCTACTTGGAGAGGAAAAAGCCTCTGTCTAATACAATGAAAAGTAGAGATCAGCTATTCAGCTTGTGAAATAGAAAAACATGAAAACATAAGACCTGGTAGTCCTCTTATTTCTGAAGTCATCAGCAACTAAACAGAGGAAAACAAAACAAGCATGTTTTTCAGATTGGATGTTGTCTCCATCCATCCCCCTCCTCATACATACATACAGGGATACAGTGGAGGAAGAAAACACACAAAAAGGATACACAGATTTTTTTTTTTTCCACAGGACTTCTTTGGTACTAAAGGAGCAAAAAGCATTGTCAAGAATTTCTTACAATATTCTTCACAGTACTGCAAGAAGCAATCCATTTGTCATGTACACTTAGCAAGCCCTTTCAGATTACTAAAATAAAATTGTAGCAAATGCTCTTTCAGTGAAAGATAACAAGCTTGGCTGGACAAAATCTTAAACAGTATGTACTATTAGCCATAGCGTTTAACACTGGTGTAACTATATTTATGTTTGTTTTCCAATGAGAACAACATGAAAACATACAGCACCTGTCCCAGAAGTGTACACAGTAATGAAGTTTCATTTTATAAGAGAATTTTCCCATTCAAGGTACCAAATAAACAAAAAAGAAATTAGTCTTGTCTTCAGACAAGTACTCTAACAAATTACAACCTAAAACTAGACATTCTAATGCGCAACATTCTCCAGGGTCTCTTTTGTATACATTCACAGAGCGTCAGATACAATTTTAACAAAAATCATTGTCATTGTTTGGAGTCTGCATGTTTGGGTTGCACTCCAGCCCTTGTCAGTGCACCCCTCTGAGCTCCCAAGCTTATCAGTGGGTCCTTGCCTGCTCCTGCTTAGACCTGGGACCAGCCTGTGATGCCCGCAGCTCCCTGGCTCCTCTCCCAGGACTCCATATACCAAGTCTCTCCCTCCTGAAAGGCTGTGGCCATGCTAAATCAAGCAGCTAAGCAGCCTTCTCCAACCAATAATGAATCTTATGAGTAGAAAAACAAAACAGAGGAATACAGGTTTGAAGCAATAAATACATATCGCAAGCCTCGCTTACCTAAGTGATTCTCAAACTCCTGTGATGGAGACCTAGGAGAAACCCTACCTCCTGCATACTCTCTCAACAGCTTTTCCAAAATAAGGGCCCAAACTCTGTCAGAAAGGATTTTTTTAAACTGTTCATAACCCTTTGGCTCACTGATCCATACTACTGCCAGACAAAACATGTTTTGTAACCTGGCTGGAGCTCCAAGCAGACTTTTAACAAGTAAAAGTTCAGGAATTGTCTCATAACCACCCTTTAGAGGCCTCCAGAAAGTATTTTATTTCAGGCTATTGTTTTGCTACCTGCTTTCCCAACCGCCTGTTGTTACTACAGCAGATTCACAGAGAAACACCTCAATAGGTAATTGAATGGCACAATACAAGGTAAGCAAACCTCCCTGCAGAATGAATAGGTTATTTTCTTCCTTAATTACAGAGCAGCTGTCCACCAACACATACATTAAAAGACCCAACTGCAGTCTGCAATCATCAGAGTGCAGCCTTGTGTAAATACACCAGAAATACACAAATACCCTACTCACTATTGCCCTGAATAACATATACATATATACATATATACATAATATGAATGGTAATATACCTGATGAAGAGCAAAAATGGAAAACTGTACATTTTTCATGGTTGGTTAATGAGATAAGCCATAGCCCAAGGCAACAGCATCTACCAAATCAAGTAAGACCACATTTCCAGCTTATTTTAACAACCTAGACTTCTTTTCCTGAGAGAGATAAACAACAACATACTTGCTGTGTTATCTAGGGTGATAAGAGTACATGAAACAAACAAACAAGGGAGAGAATAACATTACTATTCATTCCTGTAAAGGAGTTAAAAATTCAGTAGTGAACTGAATCAGCCCAGGTAAATGAAATGGTTAAGAAAGAACTTCAGGAATTAATTCTACTCTGCTCTCTAGGCAGCTGTCAGACTGCAATGATGAGCAATTTATCTTCCATCTACAACACTGTCAGCAGACAAGCAGAGTCACTGGGGAAGTCAGCTACAGTCCACACCCTTCACAATATCAAATCTGTGCCTCTGAGGAAGGAGACACCAGGGACCTTAAGTCATTTGCCCAGCTGCCCCACTAACCATGAAATGCTTGCACTCCAGAGGCCAAGTAACTTCCATGCTTTTGCTTGTCTGATGCCTGCTGCCTAGGCAAAGAAGTGCCCCCGAGAGAGTAGTTACAAAGACACGCCAGCTATCAGCTACACTCTTCCACCCCTGACTTAGAATCAGCTGTGCAAATCCCCACACCTTTGAATCTAGATATTACCACAACCAGAGATCGCCCATGTGTGGCAGCTTAGGAAGCTGAAATGCCCTACTCACCTCTGGTACTGAGGGTGGCACAGAAAGGCAGTCACACGTGTGCAGCCAGAATACTTATCCCAGAGCATAAAATTCCCTCCAACACAGGAAGAAACAACTTCAGACCTGCAGATGGGCAGCCTGAATCAACAGGCAGAGGTGCTTGACCTAGAGGAGCAGGTGAGAACTAGACTTCTCTTCCAGATCCACAGCTACTGCACTAAAGTAAATGCTGACACCCCCTTCTTTACTGCCAAGGGTTTTGCAAAACATCTGTCATTTCATGAGACTGAGCTGTTATCAGGTGAGCTTGCAGTGATGGCAAGGCACTTTCATTTTATCTTAAATGCAACAAGAAGTCAGAAACCACATGGACACAGTTTGATGGCAGAGAAGCTGAACTGGGCTGATTGAGAGGCTGGACCGCACACAACCATGTGACAGAGCACTGTCCACCTGGCTGAGAAGTCAGGGGTAGCAACAGTGGTCAGCACGTTTTGCAAATCCTGGTAGAAGAACATGAAGAATCAAGCCCGCCCTTATCAGCTCATTGCACAATCCCATGGTTTATCTTTAATGGCATCAAAACATCAACAGTCTAATCTGCCTGCAACCAGTATCAAACTATGGAAACTCACAGTTCTTTGTCACCGGTGACTCCAAAGGAGGTCAAACACACCAGCAGAATAAACCTTACGAACAACTTGGTCATCTTGTGTGAGTAAATCCACAACATCAAACCAGAGTCCATCCTCACAAATAACTAGGGGTGCATGAATTCCATTTGTTGTCCACATGATCACTGTATCCAATTTACCTTTAGCAGCACTACTGCTTTTCAGCCATGACTCACTGCTCAAAACATAAAAGAAATTGCTTTGTACCCTAAGGAACAATAAAACACTTCTAGCTGGTGGTCATGAGTCATGGGTATTTGAAGTTTTGTCTGATTTGAGGCATCTGCTAAAACTGAAAACTTCAGGAATGGGCTTGTTTCAAAGTTGTTTGCCTTGGGTCACGTATTAACTTTGCAATTTTCATCAGAAACAATTACATTTGCTAAGCGAAGATACTAAATAATGTGCTTCTGAATTATAAAAATGTTTTCATCAGAATGTTTCATCTCTTTGCTTTTTGCCACTGTACATTACAGAATGCAAACCTTATATCAAAACCTTGAGAACATTTAGAAAAACACTTCTTATCAGAGTAGCAATAAAATTTCCTTCCTACAAAGAGCAGCATTCCAGGCAGCACCATCTCTCCATCCAAATGTGCTTCCAAAGTTCTTACATTAAATACACATTTCAAATTTTTCATGCATTAATTTTTGCTGAAGTATCATAATTTCTCTCTCAGTTTTGTGGGAAAACTTTAAAGAAGCAATTGAGATTTGCCATGCCAAACAGGATCAGGGGTGTCACTAAAAACACCCACAGAAACAAAACCAAAAAACAAAATAACAAAACAGTAATTTACTGCTGGACACGGCCTTTGTCTTTGATTAGATTCTTTATTCAATATTACAGATACTGCTGTTCATTATTATTGCCTCCTTGAATAAAGACATGTTATACTGAAAATTCATTAATGATTGTGGGTGTTTCCACTTAAACATAGTTCTGCATTGATTCCTACCATCACTTCTCTCTCCACAAATCTAACTTGTCATAAAGGTGGAACCATTAACAAACAGGTATTGATTGATAAGAACTACCCTGTGATTTTACACAGTCCTTTTTCCTTCTGAGTCTGAAAGTTCCACTCTGGGAAACCCCATTTAACAATGGAAATGTCACACTGATGCAGCATTGGGACAGGGAAGGAAGACAGGAAAAAGGAAAGAGCACAAATTATGCTGGGCAACATGAAAACAGAGCTGCCTACTGAACCAAATGCAGACACTAATTGAAGTTTGCTCTGTAACTCATGGAAAGTGGCTGTGGATTACAAGCCAAAACCATCTTTCAAATAGAGACCTGTCACCAGATGTTTTATGGTGCTCAGATTCTGCTCACAAAGCAGTTGTAGATGACTCTGTGTAGTCAAGCACCAGCATTTCCCATTTCTAGACTTAGGTGTTCATGCTTCCCAATTCTTACCTTCAGTCAGCAAGCTCCACTGGCCATCATCCAGCAATTCTGTAGCCACCAGGAACCTGGCTCATCAAGGAAATTTCTTCTTTTTTTATTGTGGACATATTTAAGAAGAAAAACATTTTGTTCTATAAATGTTGAAAGAATCTGCACATGTGGAAAAACAACAGCTGCAGGTATGAAGCTGAATAAAACCAGCCTGCAATGTCCTGCAAAACAGCTCCCTATCTCATGCTGGAAAAGCAAGGCAGACATAACTGACTCTGTGAAAAAACCTGATTATTTTTGTGAATGATCCACCTGCAAGAGTTTAACCAGACTCAGTAACTGTTTAGCCAGACATCTAGTCAGCTTTGTGCAGTTCCTTTTGTGGGGACAATTACTTGGGAGCACACACATGCACGCACGCTTGCGCACACGCTGTTACTCACAAATGTTACTCCATAGCAGGCCACAGGCCCTCCCTAATTGCATCCTCCACATAAGCCACACACTTGATGCTCCCTGCCTCCCATCAATGAGTTCAGCATAACTAGTCTTGTTTACCAAGATGCAAGTTCAAGCACGTATCAGATCATGGTACATGAGCTTTGTGAGCTGCAAGGGAAAGACAGGGAGTCAAGTGTACAAAGGTCCCACGTAACAGCCTCTTGTGTCTCAGAGCACACGGAAAACAAAGCAGCAACTCACTTCAAGTGTACTCTAAACGTAGAGGTCCAGAATATACTCCTTTTTGTCATTTTGATTGGGATTAAAATGTATTTTAGGTCTTCTGGACATGTAAATATAACTGCAGTGCTCTGAATTATAGGAAAAAGGATCAAAAAGATATGCTATAAGAATGCCCTTTATGCTCTCTTGTAAGTACGAAATAGCAAAATGCAAGAAGCTTTGTATTTTCATAACCAGGTAAAAACAAGCACTTAGCTCATATTGCAGAACAAACATGAAGTTAGCTTTCCTACAAAGCCTCATTGTTCATGATTTGTACTCTATTCTCACCTTCCTAACCTGGGAGTTTGTCACAGAAAAGTTAAAAAGGAAAAAAAAAAACCCACACCACCACGGATCTTCTCACTTACTTGAAGCACTAAAATCTCTGATGGCTGCACATGCCCTAGCACAGCTGTTTCTTTCTAAAAAATAAGGTACACTTTAGAAGGCAAAAAAAGCCTTCCCAGAGGCTTTCATGTGAGACACGTCTTTTTTGCACTGAACACCACCTCTCTCAGCAGGGAAGGCTGCCCAGGCAGCTGAGCACTTCTTTCTGTACTACGCACGCAGAGCCTGACAAGGAGCTGCTGATGCTCTAGGAAAGTACATGGAAGCTGAACTTTTCTAACACTCACTTGCAATCCAGCAGATCTACCTGGAAGCTGCTGCCTTCTGTCAACAGCACCAACATGATGATTTTTTTTTTTTTTTNCAACCAGACACACATTTTTTTTTTTTTTTTTTTTTTTTTTTTTTTTTAAAAGAAAACTTGACCTCCACAAGCTGGTAGTTTGGATAATGCCATCAGAAAAAGTAGGACCTACTATAAATATGCTAATAGTGCTAGCCAGTTCATAATGAACAATTTAGCCATTCTGACCCTGAAGCTGTAGTTGGGTGCACCATCACAAAAAGCAGCACCTACTACAAATGTTAACAACCTTAACTATATTGTAAAGAAAACAGCACTATTTTGCAGGGGATCTTAGCCATCCTCAGCATGGAATGCTGTCTAGGTGTGCCAGTGCTCAGAAGGAGCTGCAATCCAGTAGCATTCGCTTAACCTGAGTTCTGTCAGAACTGCTTAAGCAGTTACTCACTCCCACAGATCACACTTGCAGAGGAGTTATGCTGGCAGGTTGGAAAGTCAACAGCTGAGGGAGAGAGGGAAGGCTGAGCACGGTAGTATCTGCTCTGAAGCACTTCACACTGCACACACAAGTATGCAGGCTTCTGCCTCCACAAAAAAATTCCTACAGCAGGAACATCCTGTGAACAGACATGGTATTTCCATGCTGTAATACATGTGCAGACATGTTTTTAATGAAGTTATCCATCATCCTAAAACAGAAAGGGGAAATAGCAACATCTGACAACAAAGTGAGGCGGGAGAACAATACACACAACTGTGAGGAAAAAATATTAATTCTACAGATAGGCTATAGGTCTTAGAGAAAGAAAATACAAATTGCATTTTGCTTTTATACTTTTACGGTAAAAATGCATGGGTAACTTCAGTTCAGATAAGCAAGTTTCCACAATAAATCTAAGGCAGAAAATATGTCATACGCAAAGCACAGACCATCATGGCCTCTCCTCTATGTCCGCTTTTTACACTTCCCCCTTCTATTGAACATCGTATGTATACTATGCATAGCAAGAAAAGAAACCCACAAATCCACTGTCCCTCATCTTTAAGAATACTCCTATGTAAACAAAAACTATTATATCAAGTTTTTTGGTGTACCAGGCATACAGAAGTAAGACATCCAATAATCAATCATAACTTTTCTAAATGCGTATTTCAAGCTTGTCTGGATCAGAACACACCACCAACAGCTATGTGTGCAGTGCACACTTCAAATGACAAAGAGAGAAAAACTGTCTTTTTGTGTCACAAGGTGTGCACATTTACCACATGTGATACTCCCTGGGGTGAAGGGCAAAAGGGTTTCTGGTGCCCAGGTGCTGTCCTTTCAACTTAACATGCTCAGTCACAAATCAGGCTCTTTAGGTGCCTTGAGTCTTAAAAGCTGGAAAGACCCCAGATACACATCCTCCCTTTTTCTAACTACTCTAAATTTAGCATCTCAGTGAAGTTGCTATTCCCTCCTTCCCCCTTCCCCACGATAAAGGCAGCACTGGAAAGGAAGACACAAAAATCAACCAATCTGGCCCACAAAACATGAGCTACATTCACGAGACAAAAATAGAAAGCTTTCATCTTTCATTATCAGACACTCTACCACACAGCACAGGAAGCTAAAGCTTGAGGCAAGAGTAGGTTTCAAATATTCCTCAAAATGTGAGCGAGGTTTTCCTTTTCTGCTCTCTGAAAGGCTAAAAGAAGTTGGCTTGGCAATGACAAAAAATATTAGAGTCAAACAAGCCTCCTCAACACCAATCCAAACAGAAAGGTCTGGGTGCAGGCAGTTGTTTAGGCAATAGCATCATCCCCACTTCATAAATTCTCTTGTTCAGAAAGACAGCCCTTGCTTCATCACTCCTGCTGATTCTACAACTCTATGTTTTAAAATCTTGAAATAATTTTAGATTTTAAAAAGTTTAATAATTTTTCAATTCTTTTTTTTTAAACTCAGTCCTAGCCCCCAGAGGAATTCTGGAGGAAAAAGGAGTAGGAAAACACCACTGCAAGGGAGTTGATGCTTCATGAACTTCCTCCAGCCTCACTCTGTTAAGAGCAGCCTGAATTTAAATGGGTTTGTATCTGCTCTCTAGGGTTTGGGGAGGGCAGATGGAAGGCAAGGAAGGACCCGAGGAAAGGAGAAATGCTGTACTGCTCCTCTGTCAGGATGTGTCAAGTTCTTCCAGAAGTCCCTTCAGCCTCCATCTTTACAGTCTCAACAACAGATTATGTAGCCATCTGCTGAGCTTCAGTTCTTTAAAATGTTTTTATTTTAAGAGAACTTGTCACCACACAAAGTCACAACTCTTCCTCAAATACGCTTTTTTTTGTGTGGTGGCTTGATCTTCTTATCTTATCTGTCCTTCCCCACTCTAGTTCCCTGGGGAAACCAGAGATGAGATGGTTTCACTCACCTCACTAGCTGGGGAAATGTTGTTTATGAATCTGAATGGACTTTAACATGCCATGAACTGGAAACTGCACAAACCATTTAAGTGCACCGACGTGAGTCAGTCCGGCTCTCTCATCATTCACATCTAACTCATTCCCAGCCTTACTACACACATTCAAAGAGTATCTTTTAGGTTTATCATCTGTTGAGAAATATCATAATTCATTACCCAAATGTGAGTTTTTGCCTCTTTTGTCCTTGCCAAATACTGAGAAATAGCACAGAAATTGCTTCTATTTGTTTTTTGGTTTTTTTTAATTGAAAGAGTTCAGCACAGCAGCAGCAGAAGTACAACTCTCCTCCTGGGCAAAAGGACGAGGAGCCTGGCAGGGTTGTCTGTGAGATGGTACATCACTGAATGATGGGGTGATCACTGCAAAGAGGAATTATTGCCACTCCCACTCAGCATGAACAAGCACATTTTCATATAGAGAAAGAGGAGGAGAAATACTCCATTAGGGTGAAAAAAGAAATGAAGACACAGTTTTATCTTTTCCATGGCACTACTATGCTTACTTTTAAACAATGAAATGAAAATTTCACTTAGACATCCCACAACACTTGGGCAGGGCATCCAACATCAACATGCCCTACAGCTGACTTTCAATAGTCTTGAAATGGAATTAAGTTTCTTATTTTACAGTCTGGGAAATTCAAAATGCCTGTAAGGCAAAAAGCATGAAAACAGCAGCAAAACTCAAAGAGCTTAATCCACTCAAAACTAGAAAAGCCTCAGTAATTGTCATCTGTGTGTTCCTAAAGAACTGACAAATGAAATTGCAGCGCTAGATGCAAGGGCTTTAATACAACTATTAAGTATAGGGTGGTATATGATCTGAAAATATTCAATGAACACAGTAACCAGATTTAAAAAAATAACATGTTAGAGGAAGGGACAAACAAACCAAGTTATCCAAGCAACTACTGCTCATAAAAATCACCTCAGTAGAAACATACGGCGTTGGAACATATTGCAATGGGAGGCATAATTAAAGAAGGAGGCTAAAGTTAAACAGAATAAAACACAACATCAGTTTGCCAACACTAAAGAGAAAAATTACATCAGACCAACATGACATTATTTCTCAATGTAGTAGCTCCTTTCCTCAGTGTAAGAAATATTAGCTTTTGATGAAGGGAAAGTTATCCATAACAGAGCTGAGTATCCTACAGCACACACCAGTGTTGCTGAGGACGCTGGAGGAGGGGGTGAAGAACTTTAAGGTGGGTAGGAAACTTGCTATGGGAGACAAAATGAGGGTTATACAAAGAACAGAATGAAGCCTGAAGGCCTCACTGGTAAATGGTCAAAGGGAGAGGCAACTACTTGTGTGAGAGGGTGCCAGAAAAAGCTCAGAGTATTTGCTTTCTGAGGGCACTCTAAGTGTCCCTCTCACTGATTCAGTAAATCTTGAAAAAGTCAAGAATTACTGAAATTTGCAATTACTTTAACTGGCACCAGAACCATGTATGGTTCAACTTGTGATAACTTGTCAGAAATTTGAATGTTCCTCACCACAGAAAAGGAAGTTTTCACATGGGTGCAGTCAAGGCAAGAACCTCAGAGTTTGGTTAATATATGAGCACTATATTATGATGTGGTATGCCTGTAACAGCAGGAACTGGACTCAATGAACCAGTCCTTTCTTTCAAGGGTTGCTTTCATTGATCAATATCTTAGATTTTTTTATCCAGGTGCCTCTTTCCTCTTCCAAAAGAGCTTACTAAAATAGGTAGTCATATAGTAAAATGTGTCAGAAGACTTTAAGATTACAATTGCACTAATTTTTAGTTAAATATGCCTACAATGTGGCAATACCAGAAAAGCTCCATTTGGGGGGAGGGGAAGGAGGGTTGCTTTGTTTGTTTTAAACTATATTATGGCTCCTTGCTCTGAGCAAGTCTCAAAGGCACTGAAAGTCTCTGCAGGAACAAGTTCTGGGACTGGGTTCAGGGTAGAAACATCTGGCACAACTCCTCAAAGTGGTGGAGGATAAAGAGCATGTAGTACTACTCTGGTTAATACATTACACAGCCACAATGCAACAATCACAGGCCTCACTGAGGAAAAGGGCGTTCTAATCAGATTCAGAAGAAGTGAATTTTAATAATGACACTGTAAGGTCTGGATTTTCCTAAGACAAACCCCTAGACACCTAAATTCTTCTTGCATGGTCAGATTTCTTACTCCTCACAGACTGGCCTTTCCTACTACTATTTGGCTGTCTGGTGGAAGTCTGGAGGAATTTAGGTTATTAAATTCTTGTGCAGTTCTATTAGACACCTGGAACTCTGAAGGTCTGTAGGTGTAACTAGTCCCAGCTCTATGCAGGTAGATCCAGAAGTGCATTCAGTTCTCACAGACTGAATCTACAGAATTTACATCAGATACATATAAAAGCAAAATTCTATATCCCAATGCAGTTACACAAGAGTCTTCCCACTAACACATTTCATTGTTAAGATAGAGAAAGGCAGATGTAACAACAGGAAAAAGATTTAACGCGAGTCTTGAAAAAATGGCTAGGAAAAAACATCCACCCACAAGCATGGATCCAGAACAGCATGGTATATAAGAGGGACAGAATTAACTGCCAAGTATGATGTGAACAGTAATAGAATATAATCAACAGCAACAAAAAAAATCCCACAACCGTTGCTCAACTTAAAAGAAAAAAAAAAAAATCCTTAAAATGAGTCAGTAAATCTGATATTATTTATTCCAGTAAACTGCAGTAGCAGGAACAATAACATTCCCAAACTGGAAGTAATTGTTTACTTTATATAAACACTAAGCCCAGAACTCTACATTGAAATATCATGCACTTTAAAACGAATATTTTTTTATTATTAATTACTAATATTTAAAACAAAATCCCACTACACTTCTAGACTTCCCTGCTGCAGAAGAAACTTCTGCCAGGAAAGTGTAATATAATGAAATTAATACCTACAAATCCAAATTAGTTCACATTCACTAAAAATAGTTCACATTCACTAACAAAGGAAGTAAAAACACAAGATGGTAAAGAAGCGGAAAAGCATGCTCATCTAGTAAGTGCAAGTAGATTTTTATTTCTTATCAGTCCATCTCTTATTAGTTCTGTTAAAGAAAGATTACTGTGCAGTCTCAAACAACACACAATTGCCAGATATAAAAGCTTCTGCATACACAGAAATACCATAAATTTAGCCATAAGGGAAGGTACATACTGCTACAATAATTGCAATCTAGAGGTTAAACCATCTTTGGCTGCAACTGGGATCTCACAGAGATGTCCTTCCCATAGTGATTTGCAGCACATCCCTAAAAACAAGACGACAAAGGAAACTTGCTTGCTATTCCCTGAACTGCTATACAGACCACTGTCAAGAGGCTTACAGTTTGCGGCATTACTTTATTTATTCCCATGTCCTTCATCTACTGAATGATTAGGGAACAAGCTACAAAAGGGCTGTTTTGTCTAGCAGAGCCTGATAGAGATGTATGTAACTTCAGTTTGGTCAGAACCTTGCCAATGTATCCAAGCAAGTCCCTGTACTTCAAAGTAACCTCCTAATCTTTCTTAACTCTGTCTGTTTCACAGCTTTTGAAAGGCATAGGGCCTTGAGCAACATGTAGTTATGCCTAGATGGTTATAGAAAAATAGAACTATTATGAGGAAGCAGTCCAGCTACAGTACTATGAAGTCACTATTCGCTATTGCCCCCTCCCTTCTGTACTGTACAGCTTCTAGTATCCAAGCTAGTGTGGTTTAGGCTTGCCCAAGAATCCCTAGCCAATACACTCAATAGGGTGGATAATTGCTTTTGGATTTCTAGACTCCATTATAATTAAAAATAACAACAGAACACATCGCACTAAAAACTCTTGGGTTTTTCAGACCAGAACAGAACACAGCTCAGTCAAACATCCTGCTTATTTTCATCTACCCAGGAAATACTCAGGCAGTGTACATGTGCTCTTCTGATTCCACCCAGCAATTCCAACAGCCTCAGTTTATGGCTCTTGCTCACCTGCTTTCAGGGATGAGGGGCAGACAGAGGTCCTACTCGAGATCAAAAGACAACACAGCACAAATCCATGGGTAAGTCTCCGTTAAGCCAGACACTTCCCACAGATGAAGCTCCTTCAATATCCCAGCATTAGCACGTATGAGATCACACACAATGGGAGGAACTATTTTTATTAGTGTGGAAAAAAGTTTAAAAGGCAGTTCAGATGTGTTTATTATAGGTCTGTGATATTATCCTTAATTCAACTCTAGACTTTTAAATGCAGTCCAAACATAACTGTCTTGAAATCCTTATTGAGGGGATATACAACTCATAGCAGAGCAGGACAACATGCTATGTATATGGAATCTGCTTAAAAAGCAGAAATGTTTGCTTTACAACCGTATTACTTAATATCCCATGGTTTCGGTGATACATTATTCAGCTGAAATATTGGGACAGTTTGGAAAAATGCTGATTCTGCTGAAGGCTCAAAGCATCTCCCATATCCACAAAGAGGCCATTTCACAAATGGCATCACATTCTTTAACATGGTGATCCCGAAAAGCATTGAAGTCCCAATTAGGATCAGAGCCACATTGTGCTAAAACTGAGAAAAAGTATATTTAGATATCATCTATCCCCTGTGATCTTGCAAGAAGACATGTACCATATGGCAGATGGAAAAAAAAAAACAGAGAAGGGGAGGGGGCAGAAGACAGAAAGAGACTGACTGTTAAAAATCCTTCAAATGAATACTGAAAAATTAAAAAAAAAAAAAAGGGGGGGGGAATTGGGAAAAAAAAAAAAAAACACAAACCAGCAAAAAAACCCAAAAACACACCACCAAAACACTTTGTCATGTTCTCAGCATTTCATGAAACATGTAGAGACAATGTAGACAATGTAGAGACATTTTAAACTAAAATTACATTGACATTTCTATGTCAATTGCTTTGCCCTCTATCCCTTTATTCACAACAGTAGACATGTACCTTAGTTCTTTTTAGTACATTAAACTATTGACTATTTTTAAAAAATTTAACACTGCTATTGAAATTGAACATTTCAACATACACATGCACAGAGTAGTATTTCAGAATTATCATTTTGGGAATTCTTCCCAAAATACTGTTTGGGTTTGTTTGGCCTTTTTTTTAATTTCAGATAAGAAAACATTAATTTCCTGTTGTAATGATAGAAATTTAAAAAACACAAATTTGTGAATAATCTGCAGTATCATCACAAGCCAATGATTCCTACTGCAACCTAGTGACCTTTTAGAGGCGACTGAGGATTTTGATGAGCTCAGTTCAGGCAGAACTGTGAAATAAACCTACCTTTCACCATTTTGCTGCCAAGTCTCATAATAGCTAGTGTTTTCACAAAACCCACATCCTGATACCAATATGTGAGCCCATTTTATTCTCCAAAACCACCTGAGCACAGACTTCGGTCTTGTAAAGAAAAACTTGGACACCAAAGTTACTCTATAAGCTACAAATGTGGACTGGTCACAGGCTCTCTGTGGGGCTAGAAACCAAAACCATTAGCCTTTGGCATCTAGCAATTAATTACCTGTCATCTGGTAGCTGTGACAGAAGGAAGCTGCTAAAATGAATATGGCAGTGGCCTCCAATAAATTTCTCCATGTAAACAATAAACCATGTGCAGCTACCCAAGGAAGCAAACACAAAACTCCAACCAAGCACACACTCTGTGACAGGCAGTCAGGCTGGAGAGGTGTGGGGGCTGCGGTGCAACTGCAGGCTGTGGAAGAAGAGCAGCAGCACAGCTGGGCCAAGCCAGGCGCTTGGGCAGCACCCTTCTCCAGTGCAACCACTGGGTGAGCAAGGAGACACCACCGTGTCCTGACAGCAGATGACCCTAGGGGTGCTTCTGATTCTCACTCTGGCCCAGTGCGACAGAGAGGACTTTATTTACATCCCTCCTTTTGACTGAAGCCATCTTAGCTTTTCAGAGAGATGGTGACAACTACATCCCAGCAAACAAGCCTGCAGTGGCCCGGGTGGTAGAGTAGCAGCCAGGTCTGCTCTTAGAGTAATGCCATCATCCCGGTCTGTTTCCATCCCAGAAATGATCAGGTATGTGAGCTCAAGTAATGGATGTCCTTCACACACAACTCTGTGCAACCCAAGGAGCCACTGCTAGGTAAGGAGCCACCACCCACAAGAAAACACCAGCTGAGCACACACCAACCACTGTGGGGCCATCTTCATCAATGATGTCATTCACCCACAGAGAAACTACCTCCATGAAGTAATGAGGGAAGAACCAAAGACACAGGTGTCAACAGGTGTACATGAGCAAGCAGCAGAAGTTACTTCTCAATTTGTTCTCACTACTTTGGGCCTCCCTTGCCTGTTTGATACGTCTTTTCAGATATGTGTAATGACCACTTGGAACCTGCCAGCCTGTATGCCCACCCTCCCCTTGTTGTTTATCTATGTCTCACTCCAGCACTCATTCAGCAAGCTGTTACACTAAGCATAAAAACAAGCAAATTATACAGTAGATAAAATGCCAAGCTTCTCTTGCACTGCCAGCTCCATTTGGAAAAAAAAAAAAAAAGTGATGAAGTCTGCATGCATATAATCACAATAATTAGACACTTGTAACCAGCTGAACATCAGCATGCATGCTGAAATTAAAATAGCCCAGTTTGAAAAACTAAGAGGGCAGGGTCTGTGCAATTCCATCTTGCAAAAGAGGGAGGAAGTATATTTTAGCTAATTCAGCTCTTTCTCAAAGAAAATCCTACAGCATTGACTTTACCATCTATCACTTGCTAGAGAAGAGCTGTTGAGTTTGTTGTACGTTAACACTATTGTCAAACAATTTTTTAACCTGAGGAATTTAAAATTTGGCTGTAGGTGGCCAGACCTACATTTGAGCAATTTAATGGTGCTGCGCAGTTTGGCCTTGGCTTTTTGAAATTGTTAGCATTAAAAATACTTAATTTCTTAGACCACTGTTGGTGGTGGTCTTTTATAAACAGATGTTGTGTAGCTACTCATTGAGAAAGTCGCTTCACAAAGTCTTTGTCAGTTTAAATAAGAATTAGTTTTTGTTTTAAGAGTTGTCAGAATTAATAGATCAACAAATGTATAAATCCAGAACAGAATCAATCTTCAGTATTTGTACTTGTCAGAGGAGACAATCCCTTTTAAAATCAGCCTGCTCATCCTGGAGACACTATTACTAGCTTCAAACACCAAAGGAACTCCCAACCAAAGGATTCAAAAAAAGCTCAAAACTGTCAACCCACCCTTCTCCTGTTTTCAAAACTTCCATCTTGTATTGTATTTCCAGACTGTACGTCTCTCTGAATCTTCCCTTTCCTCCACTAAAGCAATGACTTAATTTTAAGAGTATTGCTTACTTTCTGGAATGACAAGACAGTAGACAAAAATTTCTTCTGTTTAGGACAATTCAGACACTAATTTTCTCTGGATGTGTCAATCAAATTTTCCTCCAGTGAGAACTAGAAATTAAGTTAAGAGTATCCTCTACTCAGGTTTTATAATTAAAAAAAAAAAAACTTTTTCATTTTTTGGCTTTGTACATTATTTTTTTTCTATCTCACATTATCAGAATGTCTTGAACCTACAACTTTTTAAATCTACATGCTCCAGATGTGATTCATTTTACACAACCAATAGTGAGCCACTTCTCCATTCACTGAGATTTTGCAAGATGGCTGTTTGAAACCATTTATTTCCTACTAAATTCTGTAATAGTGAGTCAGTAAACAGGTGCAAAGTGACTAGAAAGAGATTTTATTTCAGAACTGCATACTCCACACTGTCATACTTCACTGAGTAAACACAGTACAAATTGTTATATGAATTAAATCTTTAGGAAGCAGACTGAAAAAATGCAGGGATTCTGTCACATGAGTACTACTGGGTTTAGAAATAATAAGATATTATTAGCATTACTGTAGTAGTTCTTGCTCTACTGTAATCAACGGAAGCATACAGTTGGTGTTGTATGAAACAAAACCTATCATGAGAATAAGATGCTTTTAGAATGTAATTAGTGTCTTATTTGATGAAGCAAAGTGAAAATTATTACACCTGACAAGTATTACTCATTTTACCATCTCATGACTTTTCTCCATACTCCTATACATTTCAGGAATGGTAAGACAGAAATAAAACATAAAAACTTTCACTAGTTATTAGAACACTTTGAGATAAGTACTTTCATTCACGGAGATGATAATTCAATCTGAAATACTCGAAATACAATTGCAGACATTAATCTTTGTTGAGAATTATTTAACAAATCCTGCAGGTGTCCCATTTGCTGAAAAGTTGGCAGTACAGAAAAGAATTCCTCAACTAAGAAACTGGCTGATACTGAAATCACAGCCAGTACTTTACATACTTGCAAAGAGAAAGGCCTATGACTCTTCTTTTTAAGTTCCACTTAACACTTCTAAAGGTTTGGCCACTGCAAAAGACACATGCAGGAGACACATCTGTGCACAAGATTCTAGCCAAGTCACTGGGAATTAAAGCAAACTGGTTTTGAAAGTGAAGAGGGTGAAGAGGTTAATAAAAGAACTGTTAACAGCATTTATCCTTGGCTAAGAAATGGGTGAATATGGCTGTGTACGCCATGAGCAGTTGCTTTACTGAAAGATGTGAGATTCTCACAGCACATATCATGGCCAGGAGAAAGCCATTAGGAGCCACCAGGATAAAGCTACGAGGAGCCACTGTTACCTTTCCTGCCCTGCAGCACTTCCCTGGCAGGCTGTCAATCCTGCTGTGCACATTTATGTAGGACAGCAGCTTCCACCAAGGTTTCTGACAGCAGAGCACAACTTCCCTTCTTCATACAGCTTGTTTACACAATGAGATACTAACATGTCTGGAAAAAAATAGCACAAAGCCAATGGCTACACACTTGCAACAAACAAAACCTTCATGCTATTGAGGCAGCTACATGACACACAGGCATTTAGGCTGCCACACAGTTCTATCAGACCTGTTGTTGCAGACATCCAGCAAACGGGATAAGGACAAACACCACAGATGCTCTAAGTTTGTCATCAGCTTCAGTAGCCCTGTGCAACTACTCCAGGCAAACATTCAAAAGAAATCATTTGACTGCAAAATATCCATCAGTATAGCCTAGACTTTCCTGAGAGTTTATTTTCTAGGCTTGTCAAAAGTCACCCAGAGCTGTTTGACCCCTGCCTGAGTGTAAAGCTAACAGGCAAAGTCCTCTGGAGTTCATATCTTTAGAAGTTACGTGAGGAAACCCCAGGATATGCACTTTTCTCTGGGTAACATTATGCCTCAGAAACAGTTTGCCGAGACAAAGCAGCTTCATGCAAATTCACAGCTCTGAAAACCATCAAAATCCCCTGAAACAGAGTCAGAAAGAAAATCTCTTATTATACACTGTATTTTATCACCATCAAGAGCCCAGAACAGAAGGAAACACATTTAAGCAGAATTTAGACAACATTTGATGTTTCCTAGTGTCAAGCAATCCACAGAGGAACCCCACTGCAGGATCACCCGACATATCTTTACCGTCCATGCAGAAGACTAAACTGACAAGTCCAAATGTTTCTATCACTTCAGAGAACAACCTTTCTTTCCAACTTTCTTTCTTGCCATGGAAAATCTGTTCAATGACAAAGTATCAATTATTAACTAAGACTTAAGACTGATAATGTTCAGGTAATAACTGCACAGGAAAAAAAAAAAAAAAAACAAACTACAAACCTGACTCACAAAGACATCAGGAATAAACCTGAAACAATTCATACAGCACAACTAAGTCTCTGTTCAAACAGATTCTTTTCAATTAAAAAAAAATAACAAGACAAACAAACAAAAACCTCTCAAACCAAACTCATTAGCTCTTGATTAGAAGCTCCTTGAACACATAACACTATGCTGAAGTATAGGTACTACTTGCATAGCTGAATTTCAGCATGTGCTAACCTACTTTGCTGAAACAGTGCCCAGATAACTTATAAAAATTTCATACTGTATTATATAAACAGCTGTCTAACATAAAAGTTATGTACTTCACTAGACACCCAGGCTTCCTATGTTTAGACCTAAAAGAGATACCTGCATCTATTTAAGAAAGATTAGCATACATTTAACTTGCCACTGATTTACAAAGTCTGCAAGTTATTTGCACTCCATGTGGTCACATACTTTCAGTCAGAAGTTTAAGGAAAAGAAACAAGGAGGGATATGTAGCACAATGTAAATCATGTAAACTTGTTCAGGAAGTTCCTCTTATACCAGTATAGAAAATAGTCAAAAACAGCCTTCAAAGAAATTGAAGAGGTCAGCTAAAGGCCATTTAACCAGTGTTGGCAGTAACAGGCACCAGGCATGAAAACCAAAGAAATATCTTAAAAGTCCAGTTTAGTTTTCTGTTCAGCTAGTTCACCTGGTTTTCAAGCCTCCTCAACAACACCCCTGGCTTAAAAAAACCCAGAAAGTAAAAACCTAGGTCATGTGGAAAAATGTTTTGTCAGTGAAAATACACTTTGATCCAGTGTCACCATTACCAATAAAATGCTTTACATTTATGCTTTCAATGCTGAGCCTGAAAAAGCTAATTTCTGCCTCAAAAAGTCACTTGAAGAGCAGCAAAACAAGTTTAAGAATCACTGATTTCATGAATTATTTCTATTTAAATAAAATCACATTTCAATAAACTCCCAGTGTATTTGATAATGTATTTTCAGATTATTTTTAACCTACCAGCATGGTTACTTCACTAGCTCTAACAGCTTGTCACTCTGTACAAAACCAATACACGCAGACAAGAACAAGGTGATTTCCACCCCAGTCCTGTCCAGCCTGGGAGGTTACACACTTCTTGCTACTCACCACCTGTTTCAGCAGAAGTATATTTCTTGATTATCCTCTCTTCCACTGCATCCCCAAGGGCTTCCTCCTGCTTTAACTCCTTGCTGTAAGACCTCTATAATAAAGGTTCAATCTAGAAGACCACGGTCTCTCCACAAAATATGTCCATACAAAGTCAGGCAGTTCACTCCAGGTCAGATGAGTGGCAGGAAAGAAGATACACTATCCAAACTTGAAAAAATAAAGGTCAATCAAATTTATTCTTTGGGATTTAATATAAAGCCTTTCTGGAGGTATGACAATCCTCAGCAAATGCATCTGCCCTCTAAATGCACTTAAAAGGGCTGATTTGACTCTGAGGGCTTCAAATGCAAGTTATGTGCTCTTATTACTACAGCGGGCAAAAGTAAGTATGGAAGATATTTACGAGACTGACTTAACTGAAATTCTGTTTGGTCCAGCCTCCCCAGTACAACACCCAGAGGCTGCAGCAACTCAAAGCCTGCCGTAACAGCCAGTCCTTCCCCTGCCATCCCTCCATCTCTCCCTGACACCCCAAAGCCTGTCAGGCTGAAAATGTTCTAAACCCTACTTGTTTCACTCTGTTCTTGAAGCTTTCAAATAGCAGACACCCAGTACCACTGTAAAAGCATAAAAAAACAATAACAGGAAGTGGGATAGGAAAAGAAATCTTTTTTTATATTGAAGTTTTTCCAACTGAATTAAAACATGTAAATCAGATCTCCACTAAAACAGCCACCAACAACCTCTCTCTGAAATAAATACTACTACAGAAAGGGAAAAGAGCTGAAAGAACAAATTAATTCAGAAAATAATCATAATTACACAATACTTACCAACAACAATGCTTTTATTGGCACCCATTCAGTAACTTAAACTTGCAAGAAATAAAAATTTAAAAACCCCTTTTTGGACAGCCAACCTAAAACCTTCCTTCCTCCACAGAAATGACAAAATGATTAATTAATGAACTCAGCTAAGTCCATGAGCCCAGTAGCAGAACACCTAACTAATTAAAGAAATCAGGCATTCCCCTGCTGACGCATCAGCTTTAGGCAGAAGGCAAGGCTACTGGAGGGCAGCACAAGCCTGGGATCTGCTGCGGATTGGCACCTCTAAGCTCTGTGACTCTAAGAACTTTGCACAGAAACCTCTATTGAACAATAAACATGTTCAGCATAGCTACATTATAAAGGCTACATTTTAAAAGAAGAGAGAATTAAAAGGAACATCCAGAATTATTGTGTTCTTTCTGGGTTTTTTTTTTGTTTTGTTTTGGTTTGGGTTTTTTTGGGGTTTTTTTTTTAGTTTTTGATGGTAATTAATTTATTTTAAATTAATATAATTTAATTTCTAAACATTATAATCAGAGAATCATTTATGTTGGAAAAGAACCTTTAAGATGATCAAGTCCAACAATTAACCCAGCACTGTCAAGGCCACCACTAAACCATGTCCTCAAGTGTCACACCTGCACCTCTCTTAAATACCTCCAGGGATGGTGACTCCACCACTTTCCTGGGCAGCAGTTCCAATACCTGACCACTTTTTCACTGAAGAATTTTTTCCTAATATCTAATCCAAACCATCCCTGGCACAATTTGAGGCCATTTCATCTTGTCCTAATGATTGTTACCTGGAAGAAGAGACTGACCCTTGCCACAACCTCCTTTTAGGTAGTTGTAGAGAGGGATAAGGCCCTCCCAAGCCTCGTCTTCTCCAGGCTGAACAACCCCAGCTCCCTCAGGTGCTCCTCATGAGACTTGTGCTGCAGACCCTTCACCAGCTTCACTGCCCTTCTTTGGGCACACTCCAACACCTCAATGATTTTCTGGTGTTCAGTTTTGGGCTGCTCACTGTAGGATTCATAGTGTGGCCTCATCAGTGCCTAGTGCAGGGGGATGAATACTGCCCTAGTCCTGCTAATCATGGTAGAGACTGTTTGGCAAGGAAGGCTGGATGATACTGTAATCAACTCGCTGGATTTAAGAGGAGCTTTGTTTTTTGCTGTACAAGAAAAGTAACTTGTCTATTTGCAAAGTATTCTTTCCTCACAGTAAAGTCAAAGTGATCAAATTATGTTTATGAGAAACCTCACTCATAAATAGAATAGAAATTAACAGAAAATTTTATACCTTTATCCCAAAGGGCAGGAGACCAGCACATTTAACGACAAAAGGAAGAAAGTTTTCCAAAGTAACTACAGATTTGGCATGAATACTGTTTCAAAGCAAAAGAGTAGGAACTAACACAGATGGACTTCAACCGCTGCACAACCCTGACACTTTCAAGAAGACTTCTCTGTCAAGAGATGTCTTAGACAGACTCTGAACTTAAGCGACAAAATCACTTTATTTTCTTGGGAAATGGCATGTATTTTCAGAAAGAAAAAGAAAACCAAACCCAAAGCAAACACCGCTTGCCCCCCCCCCCCCAACCACAAACCTAGAACCAAAAAATCCACCAGTATTTAACACATTCATTTGTTGACCCTCTGATATATCAATCAGCATTTTATAGAACAATTTTCAAAGTCACCAGTTAGTTGATGAACTTGGAATATCTTCTTTTTTTTCTCTGACAAATAATTTGATCACATTCTTCTCTCTTTTGTTTATAGCTGATTATCTATTTTATTTGAATTTTGTCAAATGAATGTGAATCCTAATTTGAATTCCAAGAAATTATTTACTTGTGGATTATGGAAACTAACTCTTTACTGCAATTAAAACTTTAAGGATTTTTATGCCACACTAACACTCAAATGTTTGCTAATCTCACTGTATTGTCTGTAAGGCATAAATTCATTGTAACTTAGAAAAAAAGATTTCTATTATGAAAATAACAGTCATGTGATATTTAAAAGATTTATCATAATGGCTAATAATTTAGCAATAAATATGAAAAGGCAGTAGAGCACATAACTCCAAGCAGAATATTTTAAATATTTTTTTAATTATTAGTTACATAGCTGTCTTTCCCATACAGCTCAGAAATATTTTACTGAATTTAAGTTTGTTTTTTTAAGGAATGCTGAATGTCACTGGATTTATTATGTACAAACTAGAAGAGGCTGGTTCTGAAAACTAACAACTTGATGCCAGATTTGTGAATGAACTATTAAAAAAAGAAAAAGTAAATGATGAATGGTGGTACTGTAAATAGGAAACCTCATGATGAGGAGCATTCACAGCAAACCACCCAAAGCTCATTTCTCTGCTATTCTCGGCCTTCAGCTCATACCAGCAAATATTACAGGCACCAGAGAATATGCTGGAGAGATAATGGGCAATAAGGGTTTGGGTTTTATTACAGTGCACATCTTTACAAGGTTTATTTTACACTTTCAGGCAACATGAGTGGAGAAGTTACTTAAGTGAATTTCAGCTCAATTTATTATGGGAATGCTTATCTTGGGTTTGTTCAGAGAGGTATTAAAAGACTTTGCTGGAGCCAGTAAAATGCCTGATTGCCACCTCAGAGGCCAGACTTTCCCCACTGAGCTACATAAGGGTGTTTGTTCAGATGAGGCACAAGAGCTCAGCTAAACAGAAAGGAGAAAGCATTGAAACCGGCTCAAAGGAAACCTCCAGCTCCCAGGCAGCATGGAAGGGGCAAAGGACAGAGCAGCAGTCCAGCAGGCCTGCACATGCTGCCTGTGAGACACAGTCCTTGCTGCCCACTCTCCCCTAATCCAGAGGGACAGCAAGTGCCTATCCCTGCTCCTCACAGTCAGTCCCCAACACACTTCTGCGGCCGAGTGGCTTTCACAGGCGGCCATCCAAGACTAATCAATCAGTGCTGCCATACAGACAAGACTGGAGCTCAGCAGTAAGCCCAGTAGAAACTCCTGAGCCAAGTTCTCCATGTTAGCTGGAGCACTGGGATCAATTTTTCTCTCTTTTCTCCTTCTTAGCACAGGCTCCTGGAGCTGGATCCCGAGGTTGTGCTCATTTCTTCCAGTCAGTCTTCAGACTCTCAGTGAATAAGGAGGAAGCAAGATTGAGGCATTGGTCTTGCTACTGTATGAATGGAACAGGGAAGACTTTCCCAACCTATGTTTTAGCTTGTATTAAGTATGTGCAGCTAATAACATCATATAACCACTCTTCCTGACTCTTGGATTGCTCCCTTTCACATCCTTGACTTCTGTGGCAATACTTTTGACTTGTCTGAAGCCTTACTGCTGCAAAAGCAACTCCATTATTTTAATAAACATGTTCTGTTTTGTCACACAAGTTAAAGATTAACCTAAGAAATAAAAACCATTTGCGCTGTAACTCATCACAGCACCAATTCCTCCATGAAGCTGTAATATTACTACTGCCTCATTTCAATAGCAAGCTTTGTTTAACCTTGGTGTATGTCTTCTTTTGCTCAAAAACACCCAAACTGTAGTGCTGCATATAATTCTGCACAGCACCCTGTCAACGCCAAAAAAAACAAGAATTATGTTATTAGTGTAAGCTTTTTTGTTCTGTTGCTTTATTCCAGCTTCAAACCAGGAGATTAAAGTTTCAGTGAGCAATACTAACAGTCACATAATTCACCAAAGCCCTGGATCCCTTGACACTGCTCCTGTTACTGAGCCTTCTGTGCTCTGGATCAAACCTTCAAACTCTTTACGGAATGGGCATCCAAACAGTGTATCGGTCTAATTCAGAAGGTGTTGTTCTCCTAAAGGAGGGGAAAAGGTGACAGATTTCTAGACCATGCAGAAAGAAGCAGCAGCACCTTACGAAAGCTGAAGCTCTTCAAGTAGGAGGTGCTTTGCAGAATTCTCACATAAGCCCTTTTCCTGGACAGCCTTAACCTTAAAGTAACTTGCATACACTTTCAATTTTTGGCTATGCATTCGTGGCATTTGTTTTCTTTATAGACATCTCTATGCTTTGCACAATTAATGAAAATATTTATGCATGTAATGCTTTCATCTGGAGGAAATAACTCTAGGTTGGATAAACAGTTAATGGGATGTTGTGGTTACCAGTGGAGTAGTAGTCATTTCAGAAAACATGATGCAATTGTTTAGTTATGCTTTCCAGACACTAAAGTACAGTATACCAGCATCTAAAAAACAACTTGAAAACATTACAGTACATAATTGTTGTATACTTATATCTTGTTGAATGGAGAGGGAAAATTCACTGTATTTTCCCCAAATACCTTGGAACCTTTTAAAGCATGTTTACAAGGGTCATTTCTGTGCAGATTTAAAACTCTCCAATGCTGTAGCTTCTCAAATCATCTCATGAACCTATGTGCAGTTTTCTAAATTCTCCATCCCAGTCAGTTACAAAGCACGCAGGAAGGATGCTAAGCACCTTGGTTTTCAAAGAATGACCTCATCATGACTCTGCAGCACAGTATAGACACATCTGTGTTCTGCAAAACCACAATGCTTTGTACATTTACCAAGTGCTTCACAAGCTGGTTAACTATTTATGGACCAAATCCTAGAAGACATTTAATTGCAGGCATTATTTTGCATATAGCACATACACATTAACACCACACACACACATATAATCCCACTAAGCTCAATATATTTTAGTCCAGGTTGTCATGCATGCACACATTTGGGACCCAAACATGTAAAACTGTGCTTTTTCATGGACATGCAGTCTCCTCTGAGAGGAGACTCTCAGAACAACTCATCACCAGAGCCAAGGATGAAATGTGAGCACTGCTGCTCCAGCAAAAACTACCAAGTAACCTGTGAAGTCAGGATGGCCATGAACAGCCAGAGTGGAACAGCAGAAACTTCACGTGTATTAGGAGTGGGCACCCACACTCATTTTATTCAAACAAATCATGTTTGGTGCATTCATCTTTACCTGTCTCCCTGAAAGGCTGAACAAGCCAGCCCTGTCGTAGGACACAACTAACCTTCAATTCTCTCAAGAGCTCTGACAATTTAAGCACACTGTAAATAATTTATGATACAGATAGTTATTGCACATAAACAATCAGCTCTTCCTATTGCTTTTGAGTTGATAGCATTTCTACTAGAGTATTTTAAGCATTTATTACAATCCAATCTCTCAGTTGAATAAATATGAGTTGATTATATTAATAATGGAAGGTGCTGTCCTCCTTGGGAAGCCTTTCCCCAAAGAGTTCACATAAGGCTACAAGGTGACTTTCTGCTGAGCCCAGACTGCTGGAGAACACATGGCTAGGAGGAGGCAGGAGGCCCACAGGAAGGTGGCTGCAGGCCAGACCTGGGAGAGTAGCTGGTGTGGTCACTTGGGGCATTTGGGGAGCAACGACCCAAATCTGCCTTCTCAGCAGGGGCACAGCAATATAGAAGGGGGGGACCCTCCATTAACACCCAACCTGCAAAATGAAACAAGTAATGCTGGCTGTCAACACCTGAGATTGGTTTGCTACCCACCAAATCCAGGGGACCAGGAGAATACTCAGTCAGCCCATCTGAGACCCTGGTTGCTACTATAAACATTTTCTTTCCTCCAATAGCTACCAGGACTCCTCTCTTTCTGCAACAACAGCCAGCACTATCAAGCACTTATGATACTGGTTTATATGCCTGACATACTTGCTAGGAAAAAATATTCCACCAGTGGAAAATAGGGAAAATATCTCACCAAAAAAAATCAGGTAAAAAAAAAATATCAAGTAAAATATTATTTTATGGAATGAGCTTAAGAGTTCCAGATACCAGGAATTAAGAGATCAGTTCAAAATATGGAACTGCATCAGACATCCTCTTGTGTAACTGCAGATGGGTCACTTCGGTCTGTGCCACAAGTCTCACCTCTGGCACGGACACTCATACTTCCTTATCTCCCAATGGTTTATGCAGTCCCAAGGCACAACTAATGTTTTCCAGTCCCATCTTCTACTGCCAACCAGGCCCTGGCGCCTGAATTCTCCCCCACCAGCAGGTTCCTGAGCAAGTCATTCAAAATTTGTGTATTTGTTTGCCTCCCAGCAATACCGTACAGTGACAGATTTGATAATGAAGTAGCAGCAGCCATATCACTCACAGCCTGGGTGAGATTCCTCAGCAAAATGGGGCAGGGAAATCGCCTATCATGCAGAGCTATGAAGGGGTAGGTCACACTACCTTAGATAATGCCATTAAATCACAACTTAGAGCTGAAACTACAAAATTCATAGGAACATGGCTTTCACGTTACAAATTTATTGTCCAATGACTAAAACATCTCAAAATTACAGCAATGGTATCACTTTTAGTCCTGCTGTATTAATGTTAGGTAAAAATTGTCCTATTACTGACAAAGTAAAAATGAACTACTAAGTGTTAGTCCCATTTAAAATGTGAAGCCAGAAATCATTATAAAACAAAAAAAGTTTCTTTTCATCAGCTGGATTTCACATGCATTTCAACAGAAACATTTAACAGTGAGGCACCTGCAAAGATACAAAGTGAAAAGCTATATAAATAAGGAAATTTTTTTTTAAGAGAAAAAGAATATCTACTGATGAACAGGAGTTGCAGATAAGTAAGTAGCAATTTTCACTACAAAGCTAATTAAGAATGGAGAAATTCTTCCTTGAAATAGGCTTTTTCTAAGACTACTACAAACACCCATGGTTCCAAAGTGATGGAAAAGAGAGTTAACTACCAAACAAAAAGTATATTCTCTTGGCTTAACATGCTAGCAAGTGAAAGGTGGAAAATTAGGAGCCAAGACAGTAATACAAAAACAAAGTATAAACAGGGACTTGCTTTCAGCTCAGTTACCTGATAGTGAATACATTATCATTGTCTACCTTACTGACACATTTTGTCCCCTTGTTGGGACAAAAGTCTTTATCCTAACAAATATATTTTGATTCTTCATCGTTATGAAATTATTGCTTGTTTCTTTACTTTGAAATTACAATAACAGAATTCACAATCCTCCAGAAAAATGACACCACCTAAGAAAGCAATAGGTCATTTATAAACAATAGCAGTTTTGGGAGGAAAAAAAAAAAAAAAAGGAGTAGGAAAGTTCATGTTCCTTCGTGATCTGAACGTCCTGTTCTTGCCGCCTGGTGTTAATCACCGGCGTACGTCACTTCCTTGTCATTCACATGCTGCAACATGGGCAGTGGTTCTGCACACAGCTGCCAGGAGAGGTGGGACAGACCAGAAGCAGATATGATTTGGGGGGTTATTTAATCTTACTCTTACATGTTTGCATATAACCATACAGTACCTGACAACTGGTTGATCTCTGGGGCTCAAACTCAATGTACTAACACAGCCCACACAAACTTTTGAACAAACATCTTTATCCAACAGAACCAATATAGTGCAAAACCAGCGCACACACACATTCCCCAGATACAAGGCAGTAACTCTATAAAATGCAAGAAAAACATGACACGAAACACTCCCATTTCCTGGGATGGCTGTTGTGTGCGAACCTTCATTATTCAGCATCAGAGCTGGTCTTCAAATCAAGTGAAAACCCATACAATTCCTGAATAGTAAAGCTTAGTCTTCTAATCATGAGGATGTAAAACTGCCTCTGCAGTATGACAATTTTTGAAAACCTGTAGTAAACAAAGCATTGAAATCTTTTCTATTTCACTGCAGTAAACTGAGAAACATGATATGAAAAGCAGGAGATACAGAACTTAAGGTCTACCATTCATATGAATTAGAAATGGTAAAGCCTTGGGAAATAATGGCAGTTGCATCATATTCCTTTC
>VXBX01005118.1:705345-729154 GCA_013400415.1 Scytalopus superciliaris
ATAAGTCATTTAAAAACAATAGCAGTTTTGGGGGAAAAAAAAAAAAAAAAAGGAGTAGGAAAGTTCATGTTCCTTCGTGATCTGAACGTCCTGTTCTTGCCGCCTGGTGTTAATCACCGGCGTACGTCACTTCCTTGTCATTCACATGCTGCAACATGGGCAGTGGTTCTGCACACAGCTGCCAGGAGAGGTGGGACAGACCAGAAGCAGATATGATTTGGGGGGTTATTTAATCTTACTCTTACATGTTTGCATATAACCATACAGTACCTGACAACTGGTTGATCTCTGGGGCTCAAACTCAATGTACTAACACAGCCCACACAAACTTTTGAACAAACATCTTTATCCAACAGAACCAATATAGTGCAAAACCAGCGCACACACACATTCCCCAGATACAAGGCAGTAACTCTATAAAATGCAAGAAAAACATGACACGAAACACTCCCATTTCCTGGGATGGCTGTTGTGTGCGAACCTTCATTATTCAGCATCAGAGCTGGTCTTCAAATCAAGTGAAAACCCATACAATTCCTGAATAGTAAAGCTTAGTCTTCTAATCATGAGGATGTAAAACTGCCTCTGCAGTATGACAATTTTTGAAAACCTGTAGTAAACAAAGCATTGAAATCTTTTCTATTTCACTGCAGTAAACTGAGAAACATGATATGAAAAGCAGGAGATACAGAACTTAAGGTCTACCATTCATATGAATTAGAAATGGTAAAGCCTTGGGAAATAATGGCAGTTGCATCATATTCCTTTCGGAGTGTCATCCTACCTCTCTCCAAGTTGGATAAATGTATATCACAATGGTACAAAAAACATTTAAACAACCACAGTGCTGCTTCTCTCTCTGCAGAAAAAACACAATGTGCTCTCCTGGAAAGCTTTGTTTTACCTGTTCCTATACATCACACACCTAGTCCCCCCTTCCTATTATCCTGGTGACCCTCCCTGGAAGCCAGTGAGAGGATTCCTGAGTGCCAACCAACACACAGTCCTTGATAACTGCAACCTTCCTACATCCTGCCTACGAGGCAGTAACACACTGCTGTTTCCCAATCATCACAGAGAACCTGCTCCATCTTCCAAAGGCATTTTGTGTTGTTGTAATTCCCTTTTACTATGTTTTCCCCATTTTTATTAAGTTTTCTACTCTAGAAGCATGCACTGTTTCAAGATCTACCCATAACTAATTAAATGTGGGGGGGCAAAGTACCTAGAAGCACCATTCTCAAGAAGCTGCAAAACCTTCAGCTCCAGAGAGCCTTTATCAGATGTAAACAACAGCTACCACACCTGAAGAAAAACAAGCATCCCAGCCACATGTTTCTCCACCATGCCCACTGTGGCAAGTCAGCGTGATTCTTTCCTGGGCAAAGCCTGGGAAAGGCGAGGAACCCTGCAGCACATTCCATGAGTCACACAGTCCGGCTGCAAACTTCAGATTTTGGAATGCACAACACCTTATCATGATACTGCTTGATGTGTCATCATCATCCTTGCCTACAAAGGGCAGGGAGCATCATCAGTTTGCTACAGCCGAGACAATGTGCCTCTGCTGATTTCATCAGTCATAAAACAATAACTCATCTTTCATGTGATACAGTTTGAGGACAAAGATGTAAGATATGCTCAGTTGTAAGAATAAAAATACATAACTAAACATAAGCACAGATTCCAAGGGGGGGNATATCTAATATGCCTGGAAGAAATTTCATATACTCTACAATCTCTTGGATCTACCACTCCAATCCCTGATAAGATAAACATGAAAAGGGGACATTGGATTAGTCCAGTTCTCTTCAGTTCTGAAATTCCCACAATTCTGCCACTGCTAGTTAGTGAACATCCTTCCCCCACCCCCACGGTGGCATTCCTGTCTGATGCGGTCATTCAGCAATATATTCAAAAGTAACCATTTCCTCAACTGACAGTGCAACAAGTGGCAAAACCAAACATATATGGCCCCTCACAACATTCTCTACAGAAGACTTACACTGCAGCTCAAATTTGGAAGGATACCCTCAGGAAGCAACATGGAATGATATACGAAAGACAATTTCTAGAAGGAATTGATGGGCAGGTTCAGAGATGGAGAACTGCACTTACCAATACCGCCCATTTAAATCACACTGATAGATTTTTATTCTAACAATTATAAATGGAATCTTCATCATCCATGCAGACATAACACTGCTGTGTCTGGGTTTCTGCCAAAACTAAAGCAATAAAACTAATGAACTGTCAAGGCAACACATTCCAAGGAAAGTTTAAAGTCCCTGCACTTGACACCATATGACTTTTTCTTTTCATACCTATTCCTCTCACTTACAGTATACTGAAATTCCGAACTTCTGCAGTGCCTCCTTTTTTTTTTATTCCTTCACAACCAACCTTACCTCTTCCAAATCATGTTCCTTGGTATCATGGTCACAGAGGATATCCATATTGCTTAGGTGCAAATGGGTAACTAAGTATCTGAACTCAGAGGTAAATCATAATCAACAGAAAGATACAGAAGTCTCCATAAAGAGATTCAGAAGAAGAGCTTAATTTAGATTCTCTCAGTCACTGATTGGAGAAGCCCTTGTATCTATATACTGATAACAGAGGGAGCCTCACCACAACAATATTGAGTGGCTTCATTTACCCCTCCTGCTCTACCCTTCTATCACAAACACATTCATTTTCTTACCTGATTTTTAATTATCACAGTCATATAAACATTTTCAGAAACAGGTACAAGTTTTCTAAAATATCTCAAAGAAAGAATAAACAAATAACTGGTAATAAAAAGTGTTTGTTTGCACGATTTGATTCCACTGTGATGCCTATACAATCATCACTACAAATAACATTTTACACTACTTCTGTACAAAGCTCCATAGTAAAAATAATCCAGAAAATGTTGTTTCCCCCCCACAATCTTCACTCCATTAATCCTCACAAAAAAAATACAAATCAAATGGAATTTCTTCTCTGATTTTCCAGCAGTTACCAGTTATCAAGCAGGTTTTCAAAGGTATTCTTCAAAAGTATGTTTATAAATGCAGCCATGAAACAAGCTGGATTTTCAGGACAAGCTAGGTGCAGGATGCCCTTTACTTTTACAGTCTGAAAATTCTACTCTCACATTCAACAAAAAAAAAAAAATAAAAGCAGCAAGAAACATGTGGGATTGCTATCAAAGTCCTAGCCACACATATTGCCACACCTACTTAATATCACTGCTTAATTAGTAGCCCTTTGTTTTCTACAGGAAACACGTAACAGAAGAAGTGATCCTCTCTGTTTGCTCCACGAGGGTATCCAGTAAATTTAATATGTCTATCTCTTGATAACAGTATGTCAATAAATTAGAAAAAGCAGGATTTAACCAGCACTCAGAGAGATAAAGTGACAAACGAAACATTTTAGGGTCTTCCCATGGGGTGAATATTGACAAATAAATGGAACACGGGACATTAAAGTATTTGTCTATTATTCGTTATCAATTATGTCTTTTTGAGGACACACTCTTCCTGACAGTTTTCATCCTTTGAGATATTCCAGATTTAAAACAGAATGGGAGACATTTACTATGCTTCTAAGGCAGGTTTAAAAACAACACCTTTGTACCAAACTTTGAAAGATGAAATTTTCCATCACAGAAAACAACGGGAGGTGGCCAGTAATTTTAGTAGGACCACACAGCACCAGACACTAGCGCAAACATGAGGCCTACTAACAGCATACATGTTCTCTTGTTTCTTTTGTGTTTTTTTTTTAAACTTAGTATTGCGTAACAGCCTCAATCCTACTCCTGCACCAACAAATCCCAACTTGCTCAGGCCATGTTAAGCCTGGCTGTAACAGAGCCGCTGGACACCTGATGTTTCTGGGGGAATATTTAGCAGCCCCCTATTGTCATCCCAGTTTGCTGTGATGGGCAACACTTCAGTTTCCCACATGCCTGCCAGACTGGCCTCTTGACCACATATTAATCTGCAGTCCTGGTGTGCAACAGCACAAGGTAGGTTTAGTCAAGCTCCCCCCCAGTTCTGCTCATGTGCGATAACTCACCTGGTAGCTCCTTCCCTGGGGAAAGAGCCCTGGGCTGCGGCAGTGCCCTGCTGCTCCAGTGTGTCCCTTTGGAGGGACAGAAAACAGGAGCCACACGGGAGGACTCAAGGACAGAAGGAACAAGGTTCCCAGTTTCATTTTTACCTTCTGCATCGTTCGCAGAATCAAAGGGGTTAAAATGAAAGCCACTGTCTCTTCCCTGCCATGCCCAGGCACTTATTTGACACCTGTCCTGTTAGGACTACATTAATATGTAACAGGACCAGACACAACCACACAGAGCCAGGTACACTTGCAGTGACACTGCAAGGGACATACCTCAGGGCTCATTCCTATGGAGTTAATTATCTCAGGTATGTTTGCACTTGGAGGATGAAAAAAGTCTGCCATCATTTCAGTCTGAAACTGACTACCATTTCTACTAAACTGCATCAAGCACAACTTGGAGCTTGCACCTGTTCAAAATGACGCAAGACAGACAAGAAATACTGAGAAAGACACAGTTAGAATGGCATCTAAAGATCAAATTACCTTAGAAAGGTTCAAGAAAAGGAGTATACAGGCCATAACAAATCTACTCTTAAAAGGTCATTCTCCAAAAGGCAGGCAATCAAGAAACAGCATCTCCATTGGACTGCAGTCCTGTTAGGGCAGAGGCCAGGCAAAAGCAGCCAAGAATCCCTCACACAAACTGCTGTGTGCTCCTTTTTCTGCAACTGTTTAGAGGGCTCAGGGGGTTTTGGAGGATTTTGGAGTATTTTAATACCTGCTGATTCTAACCCAAATCCTCTGGAAAGTGTGATGAAGTACTAGAACATAGTTTGCTGAGATGTTGCTTTTGAGACACAAGTGAAAATGCTGAGAAAGAAAATGACATCTGCCTCTTGGGTGTAAAGGAAAAGCTAACAAAAAGTCTTAGCAGCCTATTAGTACAGTGCTAAATTTTTTCTGTGACCAGGGCATATATACAAGGAAACTTTTGAAAATCTGCTTAGCAGTATTTCCATAGGAAGAGACACCTATTTGAAGCACTTGGAAGAGACAATGAATAGCTACAAGAATGGGCTATGTATGCAGCACCCTTGCAGACCATTATTCAACCACAGGAAGAAGTGTCTTTGTGCAGGTGCCTCTCACACCCTGTATGCAGAATCCCAGACAACACAGTCTCTCCATTTCTTCCCGATCACCCTGAGAGACCCTCGTGACATAACCATTTGTAACAGCCTGGCTCACTTGGTCTAGTAGAGGCAATCAGTCACCAAAGTCACCTGGACACACTGATCATCTGACAACCAACCACAGCTGCCCTGTTCACCAGAAGACTGACATTCTGATTGTTACCGTCACATGGGCTAACCACCTCAGACATTAGCAAAGCTCAAGGCCCATTTTTTTGTGTTGATGAAACATAAGCCAGAAATGTTCATACAAGAAAAATCTGGGTTCCAGACATTTTGAGTTTTATCATGGGTAGGTTTGGATTTTATCAGTAAGTTTGTCTTTCTTTTTTTTTCATCCCAAGCTAAACACATCCAGACAAACAGTTCACATTTCGTCATTACCTCCACTCAGGCAGCACCTACAAACCCTTTTAGAAGTGAGAGTCCACTGTCCTGCTTGAATTCAGACACTGTACATCCCTCCCCACACAATGAAAACAAAAGCTTTCAACCGCGTATCACAGTGCAACCAACAACAGTAGGAAAGGAGGGAGGTAAGACAGAAATAAATCCACATGTTTACAGAGAGTAACTACATGAAGACACTAGAAAAATAATTAAGAGCTCTTGGGGGAAGGGAGTAAGAGGTCTGTGAAATAAGGCTGTATCATATATTTACCAGGGATTATTACCCTTCCCAGGATATTGTGTTTAAGCAAACATTCTGTGAATACAAAATAGGATCCCATGGCTAATATAATAAAGTAGACTCACAGCTGGACTTTCAAAAACTGCCAAGATAATATTAAATCAGAGCAGTGCAAATCACCAGTTCAGAGGCTGCATTTTGAGAGGCCTGTTACCAGCATTATAATAAGAAATTCCTGCATGAGGTGAGGAAAACAAGCTTATGTTATTCCCTGAACTGACTTCACAGCTCCTGTAAGACTTTCCATTCAAGACTATTGCTATCTAGTTCAGTTGGGTTTTGGTGATGAATTAGAAAATACTTTATTCTGTTCATCTTTGATTTAAGAGCATTTGCCTCAGCTCTTCTAAATGATTTGGCTTAATTTAAAGTAATTCTGATCTTTGGAAGAAATGTTTTCAGAAACAAAGGGAAAACTTCTGGTATCATGGTTAGAACAAAGGCATTGCAACACATCTGATGAGAAAGTCAATTGTCTCAAAAAGAAAGGCAAATCTCCCTCCTCCAGCACTTGGTGGGACTTTAGCCATGCCTGGACCACAGAAGAGGCACCCAGACTGGCCACAGGAAAGGGGACTGCTAAAGCACTCATTGCATTTCCCACATATACTAGGGTATAGGTAGGATATCAAAGGTCTCCATATCAAAATGGTCAAGGAGAGCCTTGCAACTCAAGAGATCTGCAACTCAAGTAAACTGTTCACGATCAAATCCACAGTTGGTCAGGGTTGCTGTACAGTTTCTCTGAATATAATTTCAACAGTTTCCTTTTCCAAGAGAGGAAAAGCAGCACTGGGCACTTCAAAGATCACAAGCCTGTAGAAAAAAGTGTCTAGAAGATGTCACAAAACTTCTGCTAAATGCATTGCCACAGGCCACAGCAGGAATCCCCATAAACCATTACAGGCTTCTGAAGATGACCAGAAGCCACAATTACAGCATGTCACAGCAAGACAGATGGAGTGATCAACAGCATGACCAAGTACCACACAGTTGTGGAAGCCCATCACAGTAAGAACATACCAGCAGGATACACCATTCAGGCAAAAAGATGGTTATTATGCGAGGCAGCACCAAACCACTCTTCCATTTCACAAACATAAAAGCAAAGCACAAAGAAGCAAGGTGAAAAATCTGTTTGTTTAACATGAGCCATCTAAAAGACAGGCATTTAGCCTAAGCTGAAGCCTAGGTGCCCCCTTTGGTTCCTCTCTAGTCACAGAGGGGGATTCACCCCACCTATTCCAGAGTTGTTCTCCAATAACTTCACTAGCTTAAAAAACAAATCCTTTGCTTTTAGCCAGCTAAATGTGCAGCAGGTTCTGTCTTGCTGTAATGACTAGCAAAGAATTGAGCTGTGGTCTCTTAATTAAGATGGAGACAGTAAGGTTAAAACACCCCCACAAGAACGTGGCTATAGAGCTCGCTCCTTCCTCAGCACCCCATCTCAGCAGCTCAGCAGCACATGTGGTAAGCTGACCACCACCCCAGAGCAGGCAGGTTACCCAGGACTTGTCACAGACTGAGAGCAGGCACACAGACAAACACCACCTGTAACAAATATTTCAGATATTTGAACTCCAGCAATTCAGGCAAATGTTTGTGTAACCCCTAGCTGACAGTTTTAAGCTCTGTAGTTGCACCTGTTTCAATATACCATATACTTGTGAAAGGTAAAGGATTTTTTTAAAGCATCACACCCAGAAGACACCTGTTCAAGACCCCTATACAAAAGGAAGAAGAAAAACAGAGGTCCACCTTTAAAACAACATTTATAACTGAAATTTTAGTCAATACGAAGCTGTCACTGAAACTGCTAATGCGATGCAATTACCCAGGCAACAGTCCTCCTCCCTTTCCATCCCAAATAAAATTGACATCAGACTAAACTAGTCCTGCATAAATCTAACCAAATCAATGCAGAAATTTGAGTTTAGCGTGAAGATAAACCTCAGCACAGCTACTCTTATGGTTAATCACTGATGATTACGAATTTAAATAACTCCACAGCTATGGATGAGCTCTAGATTTATGTATTTGTATCCTTTTAAACATTCCTTGAAAGTACACACTTCTGAAGTTGTTAGTGTCACTCATTTTAACAACAATAATCCTAACCACTATCACTGCACATGTTCTGCAGAATTTTGCCACACTGCAATTATTCCTTGGGGAGAGAAAAGAAAAAAACAAGCAAATCAGTTCGCAGCCCTTTCAGGTTACTTCCACATCTCTTTGTGGGGGCCTGATCCTCACAAGCACCAAAGTACTCCCAATTCTATTCTCTTCAGCAGGCAAGGCAGGCACATGGATCTTGTTGAGACAGAGGTCTACAAAGTGATCCTAAGCAACTGTATTCCTTGGCTCTGCAGTCTCTGATCTCCTAGTTTAAAAACCTTCCATTCCTACAACTTCATTTTTAATTGCAAATTGCACAACGGTTTATTTGTGCATTCTTCACATACATAGAAAAGCCTCTGCCAAAACAAGTACTCCTAAAAAAAGCAGCTGGGTTAACTGAGGCAGACTGCAAGATCTTTGAGAAATGAGGCTCATTAAGTACTTAACACTAGCACAGTGTAAGCCATTCATTCAAAACTCAGAGCACAGATTTCCATTACTGACTGAAATAAAAGATCCAAGAGACAGGGAAGGGGAGGAAGGAAATGCATTTGAGCATTTCCATCTGCTTTTTCCTTCTCGACACCCTGAAGCCCGCTAGCTACAGCTCACAAGCTATTCCACCATGCTTTGATTTGATACCTGGCTTCTGTTTACACTAACAGGTATAACTGCCCTGCAGCAGCCCGAGTCTGCTCAGCTTACTCACTGGCTGTCACCCTGCTCATCACAGCAGCTCACTCAGGAAAACACACCAGACCACAGTACTGGGCAGTTGCTCTCTAGCTGGAAAGCCTTTTCCCCCTCTTCTTCTCCAGTGAAACATGAAAACCCACCACAAAGAGCTTAGTGTCTTCGCCTATGGCAAGCATAATAAATAATAAAGGAAATTCCAGGGGAGAGAGAGGATTCAAAGTTATTATCATGAGTTTATTTATTCAAAACATCCATCAGTTGTTGCTGCTCTCTCTATTAAGGGCAGGGGCATCACAAAGAAATCAATTGTAGTGCAGATTTTTTTACAGATAAGAGAAAAGCTGCAAAAGCCAAGCTTGTTAAAGACATTAGGTTGCTCCTTTGCAATCATACAACTATCCACATTTCCATAGAATGCTTTATCAAAGGAAAGATAAACCTGAGTGCAATACCTTACTTGAAGGGACAGAGCACTCAGAAAAAGAAAAGCAGAAAGGGAATAGTTTTTTAGAAAAAAAAAACATAACATCTGTTGTATCAAGTTTTCAAGGGATCAGTGGACTTCTCTACAGAGGAAAACAAACTGAGTGAAGCATCTCTTTCACTGAAAAGATAAAACTGTCACAGAGCCCAGGGAATTTCGTTTAGTCACTCATGTAGCTTAGCAAAGAAATTCTGACAGTATATGACTTTTCAAAGTTAGTAGCAAACAACTTTCTGAATGCATTTAAAACACTGGTGACTTTCTAAATAGAAACAATCTAACTTTTAGAGAAAAGATTATACTGCATACTCCTCTGTGTAAGTGAAGAGTCTCCAGACTGAGTCAAAATTTAATCCTGTCTTGCGTTTCACAAGTCCTAACCAGACAGTCCTTTCTTAGAAGATCATAAAATATAAAGGTCAGCCAGTTTATTCAGTACACATATAAACAACGGAGAAGTGCAAAGAAATTAAATATTTGAAGTCCATTCAACATGGTCTTTCATGGTTGTCATTCAACATTCTCACCCCCATAGCAAAGACCATCCTGGCCATGTAACTACTGTCTTTTCTTTCTGCTGAAACACAGATAAAGTTGGTAGTCTCTATCCTAGACCTCTTGTGTTTCGGGAACCAATCCCAAGATTAAAATGGGCCTAAAAAGTTTGAAAACCTCCAGTTTCTTCAGCAATTTATGTAGCTCATATCCACTATTTAACTACCAATAGCTCTTCCTTAAAAGCTGCAGCATTGCTAAGGAACTAGTTTGAAAACAAAGATATCATTTTCCAATCTGATAGTCAAAACTAGATAATTATCGCAGGGATGGTTCACAAATCCTAACACACCTTCCTAATGTTTGCCTCAAATCTGTGCACAACTCTGTCAAACCAGATGTTAATGTCACCAGTCAATATCTTTTGGATTTTTCATTGTGAGGATCTGACCCAGCCAGCACCAAACTCACAATTTTCCTAAGCAGAATCATTTCACATTAACAAGAACAGCTGCACTTGCATATTTTCAAGGTCATTTGAAAAATTAGCAGACCTGTAATACTGTAATATTTTCTCATGACCTTGCATACTGTATTATTTATTAAAATCTGTTAAATACTTGTTTTGCCTCACAATATGTTCTTTTCCCTACTTAGAGTAAACATGCCTGCATGGATTTTCACTTCAGAGAAGAGCTTTACTTACAGGTGATATTTTCAAAACTCATAGATTCTGAAACAATTACCTAGTGGTTGGTTTTCCTTTTGATAATATATTGCAATATACTTAGTTTGCTAGAATGTGCAAATAAATTATACATATCTCATAAAAATTATTAGCATTTTGAAAACAAAAGACCAGCCTGCATTACTGAGAGAAATTTTTAACTATAGTTCTTCATTTGTCCAAGTCAGTGGCTATGTCTGCCCCAATGCTTCCAGGATATCAGAGTTTTTTATACAGTTCAAGGACACTAATTTGCCCTGAAAAGAAAACACTTGTCCAGGAGAGCTTATCACCTGGAATTCACCAGGAAAGCACAAACTGGAAAGCACCAAACTACACCACAATCACTGAGACAATCAGAGGACAGAGAAGGTATTGGAAGATAACTATTATTTTTAAAAGGGCTTGGTTTGTCAAGCCCAACTCAAACTGCATTTTTGCATGATACATGTTTTCCCAGCTGCAAAGTGGAGCTTTTCCAAAAAGGTCTGCCTTTTTATGAAAACAGACAGCTGCTGAAAGCTGCCAATATCATTTATGACTCCAGGATTCAAGATCTTATCCTCCTGTCCTTAAATCATCCCCCTCCATGCCAATAATCACCTTTTGAATCTGGTGGGGAAAAATAAACAACATTGATTTGATTTCTCTTGGTTTGGGGATGTGGGGGAAGACCCAAGGTACACACTCAGCATGAATGTGTGTAAGATGATTAATGTGACGGCTACAGTAAGTTGACAGCCCCACTTGATTACAAATGCTGCTGCCTAGAGGTTTTTATACACCTGTATCCCAGTATTTAATACTATTAAATAATCATACTTAACATTCTCTCAGTTATCAATATACTGCTGCAAGCTTATGTTCAGATTTTTATTACCAGTAAATCTAAAGAAATGAGCGTGACAGCAGACATGACTGTCAATATGACCTGAGGTAACAGTTTTTCCTTCTGGCTTTCTGTTACTAAAAGCTGCCAGGTCCCAACTTTCTAACTCTCTGCCAACAAACACAACAGCTAAAATGTAGTGCCTTTCAGAGTTAATGCCATCCTTGTGTACTCTCATACAATGTTATCTTGTCAGATCTCAGAAGTGGGGGCAGGGGAAGTTTTTATTTTCAAGTTTAGATTTGTTCGCAATTATTCTAAAAAAACCAGACAAAAGGTAGAAAGAACAAAAGCAGTGGAAACCTCAGTAAAGGACTGTTTTCAGAGAGAAAGACTAAGCCAACAACGACACACTGTTCTCAGCAAGCACCAAGAGCTGTAGGGTAGTGTTCTCACACAAGCACTTACTCCTTCCACAAATGTTGGAGAAACAAAGTTTACTGAAAAACCACCCACAGAAACGATAGCTGGGCTTTGCCCCTATAAGCCTTCAAAGGAGACAAACATAATATTGACACCAGAAAAGTTTCCAGCATCCACAAGTTTGGGTGTGGAAAAAACATTCAAACCAATACCCAGTAAGCCAGACTCAAGCCTCTGAACAGCAAGCTCTGAGTGAGCTCTGCACATCTGAGACTTCCAAGGAATAGTGTTAAATCCACCTAGAAAACAAACACCATGGCATTTTTGTAAACACGTGACCAGAGGGGGGAGGTAAGGATACAAATTTATCCATTTATTACAGATGACACACTTGGTTCCAGTTAGTGCCACCGTAACTTCCATGCATTTTGCGGCTCTAAAACAAAAGGGAAAGTTTGATCTTACACCTTGGAAATTAAGCAGTTCAGCACATCCAGTCTTACTGAAAAGAACAGCTTTCACCTGATAATCACACCTATGGCACTGAACCAGCACACCTTAGTACAAAGAGGTAGTGGTACATCCAGTGCTAAACCAAACCAGTACTGACTACTGGTCAGGGGCATCAGTGGCACACTTCTCCTGGAATCCAGCATCTCTCTTCTGAGGAGATGCTACAAACAAGAAGGAATTGTGCTGCCATTTCAACACGGAGTGGAGGACCAAGAGTCTACAAGTCAGGAAAAACTGGTTTCTGGTAGGCAGATTGGTGCACAGCATTTTCATGAGGGTTGCACACCAGCTGCCACACTCACAGCCTACTCAACAGCAACTTACCCAGTTGTGAAGTTTCAGGCAGATGTACAACTGGCCCTTGCCCAGGTAGGAGTGAAGCTATGGAACAGCTGAGATCATTGCAGTTGAGATCAGATAAAACCCTCAGGTCTGAGGTATGGGAAGGCTCAATTACTTGGACATCTTTACTAATAATGCCCATAAAAAAACCCATTCAGCATGCATACTGATTGAGTTCTCCAAAGCCATTTGAGTTCCATCACTTTCTTTTCAGCTTCTGAATTAAAAGAATTCAGAACAATTAAAGAAACAGTTGACTTGTACTCTGAGGAAAAGAAATTACGTCCTTCTTCACAGGCCTTCTGCTGTGTGGAGGAGGACAAGGTTCACAGCTGCAGTCTGTCAAGTACAGTACAAGAAGGAGGCTCACTCAACAGCCTGAGTAATTTCTCTGGCCTTGATCTCAGTCTTCCTGGCCTTTCTTTGAAATCTTCTTCAGACAGTCTCTCATTTGCTTCTTTATTCTTTTCTAGGGGAAGAGTCATTTCTTCCACTGTTCGCTATCTTGGACAGCAAAACCGCTGTCCCAGGCCACTGCTGGTGTCACATCCAACTGCATGAGAAATCCTGAAGCTACCTCTCTTGACCCAGGAGAGGAATCATACAATCCCAAACTGGTTATTGTCAAAGCAAACCAAGAAATACACACTGAGCTAAAAATCTACCATGGCTGTAATTTCTAAGAAGAATCAGAAGCAAAAGGCCTGTATTTGGAAAGATACCTTCTTAACAAACCAGTATCTAGTGGTTGACTCTGTTGTTCTCCCTTTGGAGGAAAAGCTGGTGTCCTGGATTTAGGATGTTTATAGCTGCCGAATACTGGAATGCTCATCTAAGAAAGGATGAATAAAATATAACTTAATAAAACCAAGTCAGAACATGCTTGATGAGAATTGAAAGACAAACTAGTGCTTACACAAGGTAGAGCTTAGAAACGAAACACAAAGCTCTGATTTGGTTTTTGTTCTCAAATAATCATAAAACTTGAACCAAAAATTTTCAACACTGCATATCTACATAGACTTCATTTAAAAATAAAACTTAAAAAAACTAGAACTCCTGTGGCTCACGTTAGAAATTCATACCTTTCAGTTTTATGCTCTGTGTATTCTTAATAGGGACACCGTACCTGCTACATTAATACAGAAGTACGTATAACACACAAACTAGATAGTATTAATGTTATTTTTAATGTAGACCTAATATGCTAGCAGACATCTAGAAACATTTTCAAACACATGAATTATTTTGTTTCTGTTTTCAGCAGGAATCTGGAAAAATAGAGCGTTTATTTTTACATGACTGTATGGCTTACAGAACAGGATGGGGAGTATCTATCAGCCTGTTAAGTGGTCTGGCCTGAAGAGCATTTCAGCAGAAAGTAGAAATGCATAGTATTTGCATTTAAAAAAAAAAAAANATAACCCTTCTAGACTCTCAGTGGAAGTTCTTGGGTTCAGCCACAGTGAAAAGGATTTTACAGCACTTGTCAAGCAGAAAGCATGTATTTAATAATGAATAAACGAAGCAGATAAAGCTACAGGAGCTCAGCCCAGGCTATGGTATTTCAAAGCAAGTGTCAACAGAGGACTATACTCAGGCTGAAACAAATGGGCAGTGCAGAATCTGCAGATGCACTCGCTGTCTGGGGAAAAACACATTTAGCAACCAAACACCATCTTGATGCAAGAGGCAGCATGCTGGGCTCAGAAGATTTGATTTTATTGCCTCTCTACTAACCTTAAAATAGGAATATAACATTACAATTTTAGAAATTTATATAATCTGTGTGTAATATAACAAAGTGGTTCTAAGTCACAGACCTATCTAAAGCATCGGTTTGTGCAACTGTATATTCATTGGTCCACATTCCTGGGAGGGGTGATTATTAAACACACATAAAAGATCAACACATTTTATGCATGAAGTCTACCTACAGGAACAGAAAAACATCAATAACTCCCATTACAGACGCTTGAAAGCAACCTTACTACTCAGTGGTATAGTGATAACTGAAAACCACTATGAATTTTTACCTCCACCTAATGCTAAAATCAGCTCAGGACTGATTTTCCATTACAGGGGAATTAAAAAAAAATTGGAAAAGGAGTATTTGTCTTACAGTAGCAGCTAAATGTTACTGCCAGAGGCTACTGTAACCCAGTTACTAAATTTCCTCATGTCAATGCATTCACAATGCCCTAAGCATTAACCTAATGCCTAGTCCAACTGGCCTGGCTCCATCACGCACCAACAGATCCACTAATCCTCAGGCTGTGCAAGAAATGCTGAACAGGGCAATCCAATCCACTCTTTACCCTGCAAGTGTGCAGTCCAAAAGCCACCTGGGAGGGCTCTATACTTACACTATAGGAGATTGCAAGAAAAAAAAAAAAAAACACAAAAAAAACCCCCACAACTACAACCCCAAAAAGAAACCCAAACAGAATTATGCTTTGGTCACATCTTAAGCAGATACAATCTAACATAACTGAACAGATGGGTTATTCAGAAAGCCTAAAAATGTAACAGATTGGTGTTTAATGGATTTTCACCACCGAAGTTTAAATGATGTGGCAAGACAAATTCCACCTGACCATGTATTTTTGTTTGTTCTCTTAGACAATGCCATCAGATTATACAAAGGCCTTAAGGGAGGATCATCTGATACCCATGAATGTAAAGTCCATTACCCAACTTACTCAGTGTCCTTCCAGATACTAAGTTGCAAGAACCCTATGGTAACAAAGAACTTGGCTTCACAAAGATGCATCTGGATTCTACACATTCAAGAATTTTTTCAGCCTACTTTATTATATCAAATATGAACTCAGACAACTGAACCCCAGGGCTAATGTACAGCTTGAAATAATTTTGGGGGAGAGGGGAGCCATGTCTGTGCACTGTAGCAAGTCTCCCATGTATTTTAAAACACTTCTGCAATCCACTGTCCATTTGCTACGTTTACTACAAGGTTATCCCTATAGAAGTAAAATATATGCAATTTGTGATACCACAACTTTTCTTTCAAAGGTAACTACAATTGCAAAAATAAACAAATAAATAAATGAAAATAACACCTTTTACCAAAACTTCTCAAATTGTTTTACCAATAACTAATGCCAAGTGAGATTGGTGTAGTACTTATAATGTGTTCCTTTGTGTGGTCCATGGAAAATACACTTGAAGACAATACAAAAACACATGAACAACTAAAGCAGCTTGCTAAAGTCCTGGCAGGCTTCTGACTGAGAGTCTCATGTCTCTGCCAGCTCTTCCTCTTTATGTTCCAGGAAAAGCTGCTATTACCACTTCAAAAACAGTGACACAGGGAGATGGAGAAAGTTATTCCTCTTATTTTTGCCAGTTCTGTCACACTGTATATACCCTCCTGCACAAGCTGAGGTTTTTCAGAAGTACTGTCAATAAACCTAAAAAATTAACAGGTGAAGGTGACTTGGGAAAACATTTCTGAGGCTGGCCCCTCACAGAACATGTATGGTGAAAAGGCTGGTGAGAGCAAGCATTCTCGCTAGTAAGAATCCCTTGATCTCATTCTTTAGTGCTCTGAAAGCAGTACAGCTAGTAAATCCCTTACTCCCATCATGTTCTGCAGATTTCTGCATTTGGCAAGAGAGAGGTCTAGCATTACAGGAGGAACTGTGCAAGCAGAAACACCTCCTCCCACAGTGCAGTCCAGCCTCTTCCAGCTTCCCTGCATGAACAGAGTTAAACAAGGAATGGCCACATTGTGGACCTGCAACACACAGGCTACGTCACAGCAAAGCTTTCTTTGCAGCACATCTCAAAGTACAGGCATGACAGCGTTCCCCTCCCAGGCAATGCACTGCCAGTACTCTGAGCAGAGAGCACAAGCACCAGGCACCTCTGGCTCCCGAGCAAGCAGCACCTGGGAAGGTAGAGGAAAGGAGATTCCAAGTGCCCTTGTGTCAAGCACAATTCACTGACCCCTTCCACACGAGGTTAATGCTGCACCGTGCTGAAAGGCAGAGGCACCATCAGCATCATACGAATCACATCCCAGAGAGCAGACAGGAGCAGTTTAAGAGGTGAAAGGGGAGGCCAAGAAGCTGACTTGCCAATGTTTCCTTCAATTATGCATACATCCTTAAGGCCAGTCTTGATATCTACAATTGTCTGCAATATTTTTCTTTATAGTGAGAGTAAGCAGACACTCCAAAAAGAAAAACAACATAAGGAATATTCTAAAATAAACCATGGAAGATAAAAATAGAAAAATAAAACAGAAAAAGATGGAAAATAAAGAAGAGTCATGTATTTGGTGTGGACTTAACCACTCAGGCTGAACAAAGACCTACTAAAATTGCATTAAAGCTACATTGCGATAAATTAATACCATATAAAAACCTGCAGCATTAATTTCACACAATTTCATGCAGGTACAAACAATAGCAGATCCATCTAGCAGTGTTACAAGAAATACTTTAAAAGGATAACAATACAGGAGAACATCACACGAAACTAACATCTTCAGGTTTTGCATTTTTTGCTAAATGTTTTCAAAATATTTAACACAGACAAATGTATCTCCAGGGCTTACAATAAGCATTTACTCAGTTTCAGAAATCCTTGTCAGCTGGAAAGGATCATAGTTTAACAACATGAGGGCAGAAATGCAACGTGTTTTCAGTGTCATCATTAAACCTGCAACCACCTAAAATTTTTCTGATTTGAATATGCAACTTGTTAGAGTTGAGACCTGCACATCTTACCATTTTTGGTAGTATTTAGTGTCAGCAAAAAAACCAAGCAACAATTTATAATTGAAAAAAGAAATACATCCCTTCTGTATTAGGTCACTCCTGATGACTTTTCTTGGCCTTTGGCTAAAAGTCCAAACACACACTCTTCTCCAGATAAGCAGCTTTTCCAAACTTAAGTTGACATGGATACACAGAATCTCAAGAGAGTCAGCCCCTCCTGCAGTTTGCCTACATAGTGTAGCTAAGCAAATACATCGTAGAAAAATGGCTTTGAAATCACGTGGAAACAGTACAGACAACATAAAATACAATTACATTCTCTCAACAAAGTCAAATTTCATAGAAGATGTCTTCCCAAAGNTTTGGACCTTTTTGGGCCTGGGCACCCAACACGTGTTGTAAGTAACAGTTTCCTACTTGTTATATTTTTTTTTTCCGCGATCTTTGTTATTTCTTTTATACCAAATTTAATAAAGAGATAAATTTTTATCACACAAAGTAAAGACTACAAAACTTGGGTAACACAGTATTGCATTCACAGATGAAACCCTTTCAAACCCATACTGCAATCTTTTAGCCTGCTCTGGCTCTATCCACATCAGCTAACTGCATTTAAATTGCCATGTTGTATGGTAGCTCTTGTTTTCTTTCCGCTTTTTGCTTTTTCTCAGCCCAACTGCCAGCATACCTGAAGAGATGGATGAGCAATCCAAGTGAGTTGTGTCCACCATACTATCTTGCTTCCCCTCAGGACAAGCCAATTTGCATAGCACTTTGTTGAGATGCTAGCTGTTGGTGGTGCTGGGTTTTGTTGCTCTTTCTTAACCAAAGAAAGCCGCTTTTGGAAAGGTGCAAAGAACTCAAAGCCAGATTATACTAACAGCACTATATTGTCCAGCACAAACCAAACTGCCTCCATGACACCAATAACATAGATCTAGCATAGATTTTCATGAAATTAGAGAACAAGGAAGCAAAGAACTAGGCTAGCATGATCAGATAAAACTGTATATAGACACGTCCATTGCAGCCTTCAATATTTTTTAGCATAGCAGCATTATGTTATGTCAATCACCCCATATGTGCAGGGATACTGTGGAATTTTGGGATATTCATATTATCTGTGTAAGGAAGGGAAATAGAAATGAGGGAATACAGTCTTGGAAACATGGGGACACTAGTGTAAGAAGAGGTAGACTGAAAAGCAAACTCCAGCCCTGACAGCAATCTGCACGCAGGAAATATTTCAGGGACTTTCTGAGGCAGAGAATATGAAAGGACAGTAAAGAGGAAGATAACAAGGTTAAGAAAAGGAGCATAAAGATACCCAGAGTGTATGCAACAATTGTACACAGAATACACTAACATGCTTTACAAAACATGCAGGAATTTCAGCACCTTCTTGAGATGAGAGAACAGAAAAGCCAAAGCCTGTGCTTTTCTGACACTCGCAAAGTGCAGATGTGAGGAGAGACACAGTCAAGAAAACTGCTTGTTATATTTATCTTTTTCATGTTACACTTTTAAAAATAATAATAATAACAACAATATAAAACACATATTTTAGATTTGGGACATGAATAAACTTACCAAGGTGGCAAAACCCATTACTCATCAAAGTATCAGTACCTAACAAAGCTAGTATTTCTTCAAATATTTACTGGTAACATTGTAAACACCAAAAAGAGAAGACTGACAGCTAAAGATAGCTGCACTAAAAATCCAAACTTCTGTAGTGACCCACCTTCACTGCTCCCCACCTAAGGCTCCTCGAGCTCCACACTGAAGTAGAAGCTCACCTGCACAGCTTTAAAGGGTATCATTCTTAAGCACCAGGCTCTAGTGTTTGTTAAGAGATGAGTCTCTGAAAGGCTTCCCCTTTATCAATAGTCCTGTGTGAATAGTTTCAGTCTTGCTAATGGCCTTGAAGGCAAAGAGGGAGAAGCCCTTTCATTCAAAGGTTGACCCTGAACAAACACAGCAGCACCCTGTCTCCCAATTCAGATCAGGATCAACAGCCATTCATTGCCTCTAATCAAATCTGAGTAGAAACTGCTCTGCAGCAGCTATCTCACCCTCTTGTTTTGCTCCCGGGCCCCAAGAATAAGTAGGTGTCTATAACCTGGCTCAAATCCTCACAGTTTCATGGAGCTCTACAAAAGCAGTGCTTTGACAAAGTCTTAGGTACAAGGGGAGGACTGAACAATCAGAGAACTAAAGACGTACTCAGATAAAGAGACATGTATCTGAAGTGCCTACTCCATAAGCCTCTGGCAAGCGTCTTTGAAGCACAAAATGGAAAATGCTTGCTCCAAATGACCTCAGGCCCCTAAGCCCCGGCTATTAAGAGTGCTGCCAGACATCCCAAAAAGACCACTGGCCACCTCACAGGCAGCAAGCATGCTGCTAACTGCTGCTTCAACTGTGGAAAGGGGGAAAAATTACCTAGAAAGCACAGAAACAAGCACCACTTGAAAAATCAATGTAGGATGAAAATCCTAAGGGGAAAACAGACCCGGCATCTCCTCTTCTGTTTTCCATCTCCACATACACACTTTGTGAAGCCCATCCTGCTGTCACGCAGGTCCTCTACTGTATGCAGGGATACAAACGCCACTTAGCCAAGGGGATAAGCTGCACAACATCTGCAGCACGAGCCCCAACCACAATTCTTGTATTTTTATCTTTTTTTATATAAGGGTCATTTTGCAAAAAAAGATCAAGAAAGAGCCTGTCCAAGTAAGAGCTGCTCCTCACTTGCTCACAGTCCCTATCCTGTGAGCACCTTTGCCACAGCCCCATAGGAGACACAAACCCTTTTAATTTGTATCTGTTCAGAGGGGTGAGTGCTGTCAGGATTCATTTGCAAAGCCTCCTGACGAGTGACAGTAATACAGCAATGAGCAAATACTGTTCAGTTGAGGGGGGAAGCCTTCCCCTTTCCTAAAACCCCACCTATTCATCGCTCTCCCTCCCTGAAGCCATTGTTCTGGTCCACATGGGGCAGTCGACCACAACACCAGCAATGTGACTCCTTCTCTGAACTTGGTGGCAACCAGCAGCAACTTGTTTTGTCTTTCCATCCTGCAGCTATTCAGATGTTACCCTGAGTCAGGGAGCCGAATAAGAGCAGAATGTCTCTTCCCTCACCCACCAGGTCAAATAATTTGATTAAGCCTCTTTCAGGAGTGTTGGGTTATCAGACACTGGCTCTTACAATTACATTTTGCATCCTAACTGTTTGCCATCTTAAATAATCAAATTAGGGAAGGTATCACTACAACAAAGGTATCACTCATCAGTTGACACAGAGTGGGTGTTTCAGAAACTGGGAGAGATGAGACAGGAACAAGGGCAGAAAACAGCCTGGGGACTCAGGTAGCAGTACAGAGCACAGTTTGCAGCAGCTATATTTAAAGAATAATTTTACATCCTGGGTCTGTAATTACTTTACACAGAATTAAATTACCACCAGCACGAGAAGAAAATGAAACAGAGTTGTAGGTGAGCTAAAGTAAATATTTCAATAATCACACAAATCAGTGACATTCACCAATTTTCCACCACAACAATGATTGAAGAGGGGGGCTCTGAGTAACAAAAAACATTTTTCACAGTACACTGCATTAACTTTTCAATTAACAGCCCTTGCAGCCTTTTTCAAGCTTACTGTGTCCTCCTCCACACTACTTACACTGAAGTAAACCACATTCCCTTCATGAGAAGTCTTTTCTTAAAGTCAGGCAGATAAAACTGGCTCTTAGAGAGGGGAAAAAAAAAAAAAAAAAAAAAAAAAAAAACCCCACAAAAAAACAAGGACAAGGTTTTTATANNNNAAAAAAAAAAAAAAAAAAAGAAAAAATCCCCACACACAAATATGGACAAGGTTTTTGCATTTATATTGGTCTCCCAAATAACACACATTCTGTTCCCTTTCAAGTCTTCTCATTGTTGGAGGAAAAAAGCCATCAGTGGTAAAGAATGACTGAGACATGAAGTTGACCCTAATGCTCATTTTCTGCTTTTTATTTCCAGCTTTAGGGAAATTTTTTGTAATAATCAGTCTTCTGCCTCTTTTATGCACAGATTTCAATGCAAATCCTTGCTTAGGAAGGCTCGATTTCACAAGTAATGGCGGTGGTGAGTCAGGCCCTCTCAAAGCAAAAGCACATTAGCAAACCACTTTGGTACATTATATATTCAGCAAAAGAAGTGGAAAGAGTGAGGTAGTTTAAAAAGGAAATGTTTTTTAATTAGGTTATGAAAAACGGACAGAAGGAAAGATTACATGATCAATTAAGAGCTGTAGTGGATTCCTGCCTCCCTCCACTTTTTTTGACCCCCATAACTGTCAAGAGCTGTGAACAGAAAACCAGAACCTGCTAAGACTGAGATAATGTTTACATTTCCTCCTTCCAGAGCACCGATAAGGATATATGCACCTGCAGGTGGGTGTGCAAATGGAAAATACATGAGCCAGGACAACAGCAGGTACTTTCAGGGCACCAGAAGAGAAGTTCCCTTTTCTTACCTTTCCCTGCCTGTACCAGTTGCCCAAAACTAATAAAAGGGAGAGCAACCAAGCATGCAAAGTATACACTACACTCTAAATATGCAAGAAATCACCTTGGATTTCAACACTTACATGCACTATCACAGTAACAAAATCACAGAACCATAGAATGGTTTGACCTGGAAGGGACTTTAAAGATTATCTAGTTCCAATCCCCTGCCATGGGTGGGGACACCTTTCACCAGACGAGGTTGCTCAAAGCCCCATCCAACCTGTCTTTGAACATTTCCTGGGATGGGGCATCCACAGCTTCACTGGGCAACTTGTTCCAGTGTCTCACCATCCTCATCATAAAAAAGTTCTTCCTTACATCTAGTCTAAATCAATCCTCTTTTAGTTTAAAACCATTTCCCCTTCTTCTATCACACCAGGACCTGTTAAAAAATTTGACCCCATTTTTCCTCATAAGTCCCCTTTAAGTACTGAAAGACTGCAATGAGGTCTCCTTGGAGCCTTCTCTTCTCCAGGCTGAACAACACCCGCTCTCTCAGCCTGGCTTCACAGCAGAGGTGCTCCAGCCCTCTGAAGATCTTCATGGCCTTCCTCTAGACTCAGTCCAACAAGTCCATATCCTTCTTACACTGGGCCCCCAGAACTGGGCACAGTACTCCAGAATGATGGGTTTTCATAAGTACCCTTATGGATCAGTATATAACATAAATGTAAATTTCAGTGAAACTTGCACATGAATATTTTTTTTAAGCACTTCCTATTTTGGAAATATATACAACTGCATGACTGAATTAATAAATCCTATTTCCAGCAGTACTCTTTTTATTTCAGTTTTCTGTAGCAATCTTATTGGCCACAGTTCAATTGTTTTCTAAGAGGCACCTCATAAATGTATTAAAATGCATTTTCACATGTAAGTATTTTTTGACTACTCTACCTCACTTCATTTAGATTTCCTGACATGAGGGATGTACCAACACCTACCTCCTTTCATCTTCATAAAGACACACTTAAGATATATGTCATAACAGTTGATGTTCTGGGCAGGGAAGAGGAAATACCATTATTTTAAAAGAACGTCCATATTTAACATCATTATCACACACCAGCTGTCATGATATAACGTGTGAGATTGCACACATTTATGTAAAACTAACCTTGGACAACCCTGGGAGCTTCATGCTCTTCGTGGTTTAGTAGAAGTGCATATTTTTGAAGGCAAGATGTGAAATCCATCTCTATTTGAACAGACTATCATGGACGGATCAAGACAAAAGATGAGCAATGGAAAACAAGCACCAAAGCTTTTAATCCCAAAATAGTTTTGGCAGTGCAAAATATCACTGCCTCTACCCAGAGACTTCCACCCTTATAGCTGAAGAGGCACAGGAGCTCATACAAGCTTTTCTCAGTTGCTTCAGTAGAGTCAGCCAGGTTGTTCAAGCAGTATTCAGAAGCCACATGGACAGCACACAAAATGGCCATATTTGCTCCTTTTAAAAGTAAACACAGATTCTTTAAATGAAATTTCAGTCTTTTTAAGTGAGTCTTTAGAAGCAGAACATGAAGTCTCAAACCATGTGCATAGAACAAATATAAACTTATTTGACAGGAGTTAACTCAATTTTTTTGTTTTAAAAAGCCAATGAAAACATATGTCACAGAGAAAGTGACAAGGACATATGAATTGCTCCCAGTGAATTTATGTTGGGCATACAGTACATTTTAAGGAGAACCACCTGCCAAAGCAACTGTTTCGATTTCAGAAGTGGCACTGTGATATTTTAACAAAGAGAATGTAAATGACTGGGGGCAAAAGTGTAACAGAGAGTCCTCAATGGGACTTCCTAATAAAGTGCTTTTGGTCACTACACCACATTATACTATTCTATAGCCTTAAGGTTGGGGGGGGGGGGGGAAAAAAATAAAAAAAAACCAAAAAAACAAACACCATAACACCCACCCA
>VXBX01005118.1:738286-760493 GCA_013400415.1 Scytalopus superciliaris
GCCCACCGGCCACAGAGCGGGAGGCGGTGGCGGCCCGGAGCATCGCCCTTAGGAAGCCATCGCGGCGAGGGAGGGGGCGGAGGAGAAGGAGGAGGAGGAGGGCAGCGGGCTCGGGGATTGAGCGCGGCGGCGCCGGCCCCTCCTCCGCCGCGGTCCCCGCTCGGCGCTGCGGCGGGGCCATCTGCCGGCGGCTGCCCCGGGCCGGCCCCCGCCCGCCTCTGACAGACCACCTGAGGCAGCAGCACCACCGGCACCCCCCACAGCCTCTGCCTTCCGCAGCTGCACCGTCAAGCTTTGCCCCGCGGGAATTCTCCGCTGGATTCATTAATAGGGGTGTCAAGGGGGTGGCTGTCCTTGCCGTCTGGGAAAGGGATTGCCCAGTTTCTTTCCAGAAAGGCTAGATCAATTCGAGCCCTGGAAGAGGGCAACCTTTGGTCCAGAACTCGTCTGCCTCTCCCTCTCCCCGCCACGTTATCTCCATAGGGACGGCGGCTGCCTCGACACCTGTTGTGAGATAACGCCACGGCCAGAGACGGCTTAGCAAACTCCTTATGCAGGAAGCCTCAGTGTCTCTGAGCCTGTGCTAGGGTGTGAAGGTGAACCGAAAAAAAATTTTTTCTCAGAACCAAATTAAAATCCACCAATTGCAGCATTTTACTTGTTGCACTTTGCCATTGAGAATTTTTGTCACGCGTTAACAGCCACATTATAGAAACACAGCACGCGAGCTGCCTAATTGCACCCATAAATATAAGCACAGAAAGATGTTTATTGGATGAGAGCAAAGGAGGAGGCTCGGCAGCCTTGGAAATCCTTCAGCTTGCTTCTGGTAGCGATGCCTGGTTTCAGTGAAAGTATCATTTTCACTGCAGCAGGATTGTGATTGGTCGCCCTCCATCCTGAAGGGGTGGATTACTGCATAAACCTCAATATTTCAAGCACTCTACAAGTGAGTGATGGATCTGGGAGATCAGAGTCATTTATGTCTATTTAAGAAATCTGAAATGCATTCAGTGACAGCAACAATGTGAATCCAGTAAGAGTTGTTTGGCTGGTACAATACCACACCAGTGCATTCTGCCCCTCACAGACTACTGCATACTGTGGTCTTCAGGAGAAACTTGACTACTTTGAAACTGATGTCACTTGTCAAATAAATGTATTATGTTTCATCATGACACCAACCAGATCTCTAAATAATGTCAGAGATTATTTTACCGACATGGATACAATTACTACAGAGATGGCTACAATTTGGTCTCTTTACAGTTTGCTGTTTACATGTAACAAATAAGGACATCCTTTAAAGAAAAATAAACAAAGAGTGAATACACTCTTGTAAAAGAATCTAGTAAGCTGTGTACTTTTAATAAACAGCAATGTCAATAAAATCTTATTTGGCTATACAAATGAAAGGTACTATATTCCTTTTCCCTTGATGATCCACTGCTCTCTTTTCCTCACTGTATCTGCATCCTTTTCTGATGGATGTGGAGTATCTGCTGACCTCTTCCTTTCTGCCAGTCTTTCAGCAGAAAACTGGTTCTTGCTTATTGCACACATGCAAGCTTACTTACACTGCAAGTAACAGACAAAAACAAAACAAAAATTGAGAAGTTCACATCTTTTCTAATACCCAGGATGGGAAAGATCATCAAATCTGTGTAAGAAAGACCATGTAATTTCATGCAGTTACTTCCATATTGAGTTTAGTGCCCTGTCTTCAGCTAAAACTTCCAGAAAGATAACTTCTCTTCCATCACTATTCACCTGCTCTGCAAAAGCGTATGGTTTTGGATCTATGACCTCTTATACATGAAGCATGATAGTTTCTCATGCTGCACTACAGCACTGCCTTGTTTCTGTCTGACACAGTATCTGAAGCATGGGCCTTGCTTCCTTGGCTGCTGACAGATAACGGCAGGCCTCTCAGCATGCATCAGCTGCAAAAATGATGAGCTCCTTCCTGCCTGTAGCAGTCTGCTGGAATACTGCTAGCACCTCCTCCATCCCGGCTTCCTACCATGAGCTCACCAGCACAGTGAGGCCAGGTTGCATAGAGAAAAAAAAAAAAAAAAAAAAAATGAATTATAAAAACAGGCAGGGCTTTTTTGTTTGGGTTTGTGTTTTTTAATTACCAGCACTACAGGCTAATGAAGTAGCACTGCCAAGGCTACTGTATAATTCCTGCTTTGGCACTTAGGTGACTGGACCTGTTTCAAGGTAGGGGTGCAAACTAAACTCAGACGGATTAGTACTCCCAAGGCCAGGTTCAGTCATCAAAATGCATTGTTTCTCATTCCTCGTTCCCTAGATAGGAGGTAAAACATGATTGCTCAGGCAGGCTGCTGCTTCCTGCTCCTCCAACTACAATCATGCCTAGGTATTGACACTATCACAGTATCAGTCTGGCCTGTGAGAAGGAGGATGTTTCCAATTCCAAGGGTCCCACTCCCAGCACATAGAGGACCAGACCACCATCCCAGAAATCCCAAACAGTCAACTCCCAGAACCTCCAGAGACTCTTCTCCACAGTTTACAGGCAAAGCCACGCCATGGACAGTTTGCTGGCTTTGTAAGGAGGTGCGTTTTTCATCCTTTCATGTTGATCCTTACTCTCCACTAGTCAGTTCAGTAGGAATGAAGTTGTGACAGGCATCTTCCCCGGTGGCAAGGATGCTTGAAGAAATTTAGAAAGTCATTCGTACCTGCTTGCATCTCTACCCCTTTTCGTGTTGTGCCAGTGTGAGAAAGGGTTTTACTGTCTTGTAACCTGCATCAGCAAAGAGGGGCAGAAAGGGGATTTTTGTCATTTCAGTAACAGAATTTTAATTGTCTTTTATCCTTTCCCACCAGCCAATAGAGGCACATTGGCACAGCTGAGGAGAACAGAGGTGACCAATTTAAACTGTGACAACAGCAGCAGATGCAACTGGGTTTCCTGTCTGATCTTAGTGGCATTCCCCTAACTCTCAGGTGCACTTCATACCCTGAGCTGCTCCTAAGCAGTCCTAGCTATATTTGCAGGGCCTCCTGACCTCCTATTAATGGCACCAGTGCACATGATTGCAACCTAGGTGCCCTAGTTAGGATTGTGCTCCAGTAGAATTGCAGAGTTACCAAGGTTGGAAGATACCTCTTAGATCATCAGCTGTCAACCCAGCACTATCACTGTAACCTCTAAACCACTAAACCATATCACCCAACACCACATCCAGATGCCACTTAAACACCTCCAAGGATGGTGACTCCACTACCTTCCTGGACAAACTATTCCAATGCCTGACCACCCTGCAGTGAAATGGTTTTTTGAATATCTGATTTGAATCTCCCCTATGTCAGCTTAAGACCATTTCCTCTAGTCTCCTCACTGTGGGCATGGCAGAATAGACCAGCTCCCACCTCACTATACCCTCCTTTAAGGTAATTGTAGTACTGCAGTAGCAGTGCAAAACTGTGTATCACACGTGCAGCAGGCACATGGAGAATGGAAAGAGGCGACATTGTCTTCTGACAGAGCGAAAGATCTATGAAGTAATTTTAAAAGTCGTTCAAAGGGTGACTTATTTGCCTGCCAGAGGAATGGGATCTGTGCAGTTTTATCAGAGATACTTTTTCTCTAAAGGCTCTTTCTGGCATGATAGAAATGCTGATGAGAGTAGTGGGCTGGATCATGTGTGAGTTAGATGACTGCAGGGAATGTTGCAGCATACACAGCTTATACTTAACCTACAGTAACAGAGCAGGGAGCTTCAGAAGACATTGATCAGAGGGGCATTTGACACAGAAAGGGATGTGGAGGGCAAATGCCCTCATAACTGCAGCCTTTATGCATCAGATTAGCCATTAGTTGCATGAAGTACCTTTTGAGGGCCTTCTGATTCCACCTCCTGCAGGTCTATATTGTCATGACACTTCACCCCCTGTGTTGATATATGCTATAACATGCTCCTGTTTCCCAGCCTGTCGGCTGCCCTTGTCCTCCTTCTCAACCTAAATCCCAACTTCTCCTGCAGATAAGGCAGGTGTCAATATGAGTTTTTGCCAAGCCATGTACACTGTCATATGGTAGGATATTTATAGTCTCAGCTGCTGCATGTCCTCCCTGCCAACCTCTCTGGACCTTGGATTATGGCTTTAACAATGACAAATCTTAGCCTTTTTTCTTAAGAAGCAGTAGTATGATGTCATCAACATTATGATATGATTAATTGCATGATCCTGCAGTAGTCAGTGGAAGTCAGGTGCCAACAGCAAGTGTCAGACTAACATTCAAGTCACACCCTGGAGCCATCCTGCTGCAGAACAGCATCCTGGTGGGAGGAACCAGGTGATCCAATCTGATTTGCAAAGCTGCCTTGCAGCCTGGAGCAAAAGCTTGAAACATCTCATAATAGGCAGAATGTCTCATAAAATACAGCTGTAGGTATAAACGATCCAACCTTGCCAGCTGCATTTCTAAGAACAAATTTAACAGCTCTGCCTGTGCAAGCCCATATGTACTGTTTACTGTCCTGGTTGAAGGCAGACAGAACAGGGCCATACTCTCTCATGTATCACAGTACTAGCCAGTCAAGTGTTTCCAAGAGCACTGTCATTTAAGGAAATGTTTCTTTTCAATCACCACAGTTATTATGGGCATTTTAAAGACCAAGAGGCAGCTAATCTGGCACTCTATGGAAGTATATGAAGCACAATTAAGACACTTACTTCCAATTATGTCTGAGCTCAGAAGTTCATTAAATCTACCCATTCATGCCAGCTTTATTTCCACTCAGCGTAAAAGTATTTATAGCCTTTCCAGCTTTGGGATCACTCCAATTTTGATTTGTTTGTTGCAATTCTTACCCAATACACATCTTTCTGTTCATTGTCTATGTGTGGTGATAAAATTAGATGTTATCATTTAGGGCCTTCACATATGTTCAGAAACCTGTAGGTGTTCCAGGACTTAGGGATCTTTTGATGCAAAACATTAGCTAGGAAAAGAGCAGAAAACAAGAAGCTAGCTAATTGCACACTGATAAATATGCCTTAAATTGCTGAACGATTGGATGCCTTCTTTGGATTTCACCAGTTGAGAAAAAATTGATAGGGAGAAATGTGTGTCCTAAATCAATTACTATTTTGGCAAAGGAAATTATACACTTTAAAGTAGTCTCCTGATGTTATCTGTGTCTGAGTTTTTTCAAACCCTTTATTCGGTATGCTCTTAGGATTATTGCAATACCCTGCACTCAAAAATTTATTTTGTCTTGATTTTAAATAGGGTGACTATAAATACAGCAGCAAAGATGTATGTTTTGTTAAGGAATACTTTGATGGTAGTGTTAAGACGAGAATTGATGCCTCATGCAAATCTTAATAAGAAAAAAAAATCTGTTCAGAATAATTCTGGTTTCTGTACTGTACTTGAAGGGGGAAAGGGATAAAACCGGGCCCACTGGAGTGAAGCCTGGGGGCAGCACACTGATGTTTGAGGGACAGTGCACTAGCAAGGTCCTTATCTGCTGTCTCGGTGGAGGTAGAGGATGGTGATCTGTGCAAGGGTCACTGATGTGTTAGAAATCATGGAAGTGACTGAGAACGGCCAGGTAGAAATTAGGGCTTCTCCCTCCAAAAAGGTAGCAAGACCAATAGCCCAGCTGAAGTGCATCTACATCAATGCCTGCAGCACAGGCAATAAACTAGAGGAACTGGAAGCCACAGTGCAGCAGAAAAGCTATGGCAAATTTCCATCAGAGAAATGTGGTGGGATGACTTGCACAATGGGAGTGCTGCAATGGATGGCTACAAACTCTTCAGAAGGGATAGGCAAGGAAGGAGAGGCAGTGGGGTAGCCCTGTATGTTAGGGAGTGTTAGCCACCTCAGCTGTAAAACAGAGATAGGAAGCAGAACAGCACCTCCAAAATCCAAGGGGAAATGGTTAGCAACACGCTACACCACTGACACACACACACACACACGTCTATGGGGCAGTACGCAAGGGTACTGAAGGAGCTGGCAGAAGTGCTCACCAAGTCACTTTCAATCATTTGCCAGCACTCCTGGCTTAGCAGAGAGGTACCAGTTGACTGGAGGTTAGCAAATGTAATGCCCAACTACAAGAAGGGCCAGAAGAAGGACCTGGGGAACTACAGGTCTGTCAGCCTGACCACAGTGCCAGAGAAGGTCATAAAGCAGATCATCCTGAGTGACATCATGTGGCACATGCAGGACACCCAGGGGATCAGGCACAGCCAGCAAGGATTTATGGAAGGCAGGGACTGCTTGATCAAACTGATCTCAATCTATGACCCACTTAATGGATGAGGGAGAGGCCATGGATGTTACCTACCCAAACTTTATTAAAGCCTCTGACACCATTTCCCAAAGCATTGGAGAAACTGGCTGCTCACGGCTGGGATGGGCACTGGGACGGGTAAAAAACTGGCTATATGGCCAAGCCCAGAGCGCTGTGGTGAACAGAACAGAAACAGTATGGCTATCAGGACTGGGGCAGTGATCATCCCCCTGTACTCAGCACTGGTGAGGCTGCACCTCAGATCTTGGGTTCAGTTTTGGGCCTCTCATAACAAGAAAGACATTGAGGTGTTGAGAAGAGCAATAAAGATGCTGAAGGGGTTGAAACATGAATCGTATGGGGAATGGCGGAGGGGACTGGGGTTGTTTGTTTAGTCCAGAGCAAAGGAGGTTCAGGGGGAACCTTATTTGTCTCTACAACTATCTGAAAGTAAGCTATGGCAAGTTTCCTCTCCTAAGTAGCAAGGATGAAAAGAAATGGCCTCAAGTTGTGCCAGGGAAGGTTTAGACTGAATATTNTGGGCCTCTCATAACAAGAAAGACATTGAGGTGTTGAGAAGAGCAATAAAGATGCTGAAGGGGTTGAAACATGAATCGTATGGGGAATGGCGGAGGGGACTGGGGTTGTTTGTTTAGTCCAGAGCAAAGGAGGTTCAGGGGGAACCTTATTTGTCTCTACAACTATCTGAAAGTAAGCTATGGCAAGTTTCCTCTCCTAAGTAGCAAGGATGAAAAGAAATGGCCTCAAGTTGTGCCAGGGAAGGTTTAGACTGAATATTAGGAAAAATCTTTTCACTGAATGGGTTGTCAAGCATTGAAACAGACTCCCCAGGGAAGTGGTGGAGTCACCATCCCTGGAGGTATGTAAAAGACATGCAGTTACAGCATTTAGGGAATTGATTTAATGGTGGACTTGGCAATGATGGATTAAGAGCTGGACTTGATCTTGGAGGTCTTTTTCAACCTAAATGATTCTCTGATTATTTTATCATCTATTTCCATATTCCTCTTCCCTTGTTCATTTTTAGCAGGTGTATTTATATAAAACCAGGGTCATTGTTGTTTAAAAGCTCATCTGCTTCTGCTACTTAGCTCTCATGTGAAAGCATAATCCTCAGCATATCCCATCACATTTAGTCAGACACTTGTAATTTTTATAACATCAGATGTTGAACTAGGGGCAGAAGCAGATAATTTCTAAACACGTAGTCTATACTAACATTCTGTTTTTCTCTGTTCTGTACAAACAACTAGCAACACATTGAAGACACTTACCAAGACACTGAATGGAAACGTAACATTGTAAAGCATTTAAAATAGGTATATGAGTGTTGCAGCTCCTTGGGTCACCTGTCACCAAGTCAAGCTACACTATTTTTAGGGTATGTGACATCTCATCTCTCCTCTACTGGAGACTTGTCATGTCAGATGTCTCAGCAAGCCTCTTTTTCTTACCATTGACTCCAGTTTAATCTATCAACATTCCTTGATTGGGTTTCCATCAGCCCTGTGAGATTAACTAGTCCACACAATTGAGGCGGTGAAACATGCTCCACAAACATTATTTGTACTGGCTGAGATAACTGAAGGAGAAGACAAAGCTTTTAGCAGTGAAGTGGATGAAATGAACCTGTATAAAAATAAATCTGAAGTAGTTCTGACCTAAATTTCAAACTATGATTCTCTCTCCTTTTTAGAAGTTTGAGCTTTTCCCTCAGTCTTTACTATTCTTACTTCTTCCCCCACAGAAACTACTAACAGCCTTCCCATTAGTACCAACACCTTTCATTCAGCCTAGCAACCTCTGCTGCAAAAAATATGTTCTTTAAATCTCAAAAAGCTTTCTCAGCACCAGCATATTCTGGAGAGATCATTGGCCATATGATATTTCAACAGTAGCCTTTAAGAGAGTGTGCTAAGCCTAAATGGTGAGACATATAACCCTCCAGCTCACACTATGGTAGCCCAAGAGACAGAGAATAAAGGATGAGAAGCGTGGAGGAAAAGTTATCTTGGACTACACTGCTTTGGGACCAGAAAAAGTTGAATATATAGTGACTAACAAGAAGAATAGCAGCAATTACATGTGAACTTTAAATGCAAAAACAACTTTCTAACTACATTGAACTATAAACCTTTGGAATTTCAGCCACCTTTAGGAAAAGTCTGGGATGTGACTAGAACATGCAGGAGTCTCCTCCTTTCACACACAAGACCTGAACTCTGATGTGGGCTGTGACAGCAATGTTTTGTATGGTACTTCTGCTCCCTCTGCATAAGATTTTTCCTGTGGAGTAGCTTGCACAGAATAGTCCGAGAATCTGTGCATGCTTATGTTGGTAAACTATTTACAGAACTCTAGAAGAATGGTGTTCAAAAATAAAAAATGCATAGGTCTTTTTCACAGACTGGAGGATTGCTAGGCTCGGTACAGTACTGTTTTGGGGGGGACTCACTTTTTTTTTGCTCACAGTCTTGCACCCACCTTGCAAAACCCACAGCTATCTCCAGCTTCAAAGAATTCCATGTGAGCATATGATCTTGCTAGAGAATCTTCTTGCCATTTCCACAGTGTACAGAGTTGTCCTATGTGTTTTGTAAAATAAAGTAAGGAACATCAGTCATCCCTGGATAACTTATGAAAGTTTTGCAAATGAAATACAGAGGAATTAGCAAGCAGGGAATGTAATGTGAGCAAACAGCAAGAACATCCTAACTGCATGTTCCTAATATAAAACAGCATCAGATGTGGTATTACAATGTAATAGGAATTTGCTGGCAAAATGGGATTGCTATTTCCGGATTTGGCCGTAACAGGATATTGACATAAGGGTTGCCTAACACAGTAAAGCTGAGGTCGCATCAGGTTTTCTGCATGACTATACATCACCAATTATTCTGAGCAAATTATCTTAAAAGTGCTACTTTTCATGTTCAAATCATCACTCTTCAGATCTGAAAAAGAAATCCTGCGCAATAGGATTATTACCAACACACACAACCTCCTTTCATCAGCGTACATGCATATGTTCCTCTGCATAGTTTTGCTTCCACATATGGCCGTTTCAGTCTTACTGAAAAATAGTGTCTTTAGGCTATTAATTCCAAGCCCTATTTCTTATTCCTAAAAGGGCTGGTATTTGGGGACAAATGCCACAACTGAACTAAATGTGGTGAGAGGTTTTGGGTTGCTACAAAAAAAAAAAAAAAGTTCACAGCAGTAGCTTTAAAACAGCAGAATAAACAATGCTACACCACATCTGTGAAAAGGCTATATTTCTAAATTGAATGGCCCAGTGATGAGTACTGAGACCAGCTGTGGCTCCCCCAGCTTAGAAAGGATGTGGATCTGCTGCAGTCCAAATGGTCCAAAGAAGGACCATAAAGAGGATCAGAGGGCTAGAGTGCTTCTCCTATGAAGACAGGTTGAGACAGTTGGGGCTGTTCAGCTTGAAGATGAGAAGGTTCCAGGGAGACCATATAGCAGCATTCCAGTACCTAAAGAGGGCTTGCAGGAAAGCCAGAGAGGGACCTTTTACAAGGGTATGTAGAGGACATATAGTACGACAAGTGGGGATGGCTTTAAACTGACAGAGGGTAGGCTTACATTAGATATCAGGAAGGAATTCTGATGATGAGGTGGTGGGGCACTGGAACATGTTGGCCAGAGAAGTTGTAGATACCTCATCCCTGGAACTGTTTAAGGCCAGGTGGATGGGTCTCTGAGCAACTTGGTCTGGTGGGTGGCATCCCCACCTATTGCAGAGGGGTTGGACTAGATGATCTTTAAGGTCTGTGCCAACCCAAACCATTCTGACACTGTGTTGCTGGATAAGAATGATGAGCATGTGGTGGCTTGTATCTGTGGTAATGAGCTCCTTTAGCCTTCAGAGGGGTGTATGGAGCGTCTTAGTCACTATGCAGTGATGGAAAGTTGCTAGCTGGCACTTGGCAAGCTCAAACCCAGGAACAGCTTTTTTAAGCAATGCTTGTTTTCCAGGGGCTGAATAGTGTTCCTGGCACAGTTTATTTCTGGAGCATACACTAAGCCTAATCATGTTCTGTCTCTCCCCCCCTTCATGGTGAAGGGAGCTCAGAGAACTTCTCTAATATGATTAAATCACTGGATATTTTGCTGCAGAGGCAATGACCTCAAGCTAGCACACCAAAAGAACACTTTGAGAACAGTAGAGGGAAAAACACTTCTAAAATTCCTGAGATAAGCCACAAATATGAGGAGTTTGCAGAAGGAAAGTCTGCCTTGAAGTTCCATGGCATGCCATCAGCAAAAACAACCTAAGGCGTTTCTGCTCACCCTATTACCACTTTTCATAGTCACTTGACTGGGTGTACTGGTTTTGGCTGGGAAAGAATTAACTTTCTTTATAGCAGCCCATAAGTACTATGTTTTGGGGTTTTGATGAAAGTCATGCTGACAATAACATGGATATAATAACTGTTGCTGAGCAGTGCTTACGTGGCATTTGTTTTGTTTTGTGGGTTTTTTTGTTTGTTAGTTTGTGTCCTTTTACTGTGTTTATCTTAACCTATACCTTTTCTCACTTTTGCTCCTCCTGTTCTCTCCCCATCCCATGGGGAGAGGGAGTGAGCACATGGATGGGATGAGTTGACTGCTAGAGTTAACCCACAACACCAAGCTGCTACAACTCTTTGCAGGGCTGTTCTGTGATCCAGGTGAGAACATCCACATGAAAAACAATCAGTGTATCATGATATCGAGATCACACTCATAAGGAGCAGATGTTCCAGAAAAATCACAGCTGATCTTTTAACCTTCTGTGAATGTTTTAGACCGCTCTACCATTTCTCTAATCTCAAATCACCATTGGAAAGACCACACACTAACTCAATGTATCTGTTATTGGAAAAGAATCATCCTCATACTTTTTCAGAATATAATCAGCAGTCTGCAAAGCACAAGTTTATGAACAACTATTTGCAGTTTCTAATCTCCAGCTAACATTTTGATCTCAATTACAGATGTCTCCCAGCTAGGAGAACAGAAACAAGACCACATTATTTAAACCAGGACATAAAGATTGCAAATCAGGAACTGTATGGCTGGCTGTAACATTCACAATTTGCAAACTGCACTATTCAGTCAGTGATATAGGTCAAATGGTATTATTTCTGTTGTCCCTCTGGATGATTTACATAACAAACTAGCACAACAAGAACAGTGTATTTCACAGTCAGCCTGAAGTTTGCTTTTAGCATAGAAGCACACAGTTCTCATCAAGTTCAAGTGTTCAAATGATCTCTGAAAACAATTATGAAATGGTTACTTCCCCAGTGGAATCAAAATCTACTAATGAATTTCATTATAGATTTTTGGAAGCATTTTCCCCAGTCACCACCCTTGGCTGTCATTTTCTGTAACACCTTGCTCAAAGCACAAATATATCAGATTAGTACCATTATGTGCAGTAAAACAAAACAGTGCCAGAGATGAATTAATCTTTAATTATTTGCATCTTCGTTTCAACAGAAAGGATCCATTCAGCAGTCTTCAGTCTGCCCCTAAGTGGTTAATTTACTGTTCAGAACAGGTTTTTATTACCCTTTCTTCCTTCCCTGCCTCACTGCACTCATGCTCGTCTTTTTTTTTCCTGCAACTTGATGCTTTTGGTTCCTTTCACTGTGTATTATCTGCTGCTGGCAGTAATCTTAGCTCTTCAACTGACAGCAAAATTATGAGGTGCTCAGTACAAGATGACAATTTTCCTTCCCTCATTCTAATTCATTTGCGCCGCCATCAAGGAATCAGAATCATCTTTTCAACACGTTAACAGCTCTCTGCTGATATAAAGCATTAGCTCCCCATTCTTCAGCAAGAGGTCAAAACCAATTTTTGTTTTGTAACAACCCATTAAATTTTGTGCTTTGGAAAATTCCATTGCTCTCTGATGTCAAATAGCTAGGCTGTTGTCTTGGCTGGCACAGAGGGAAGAGGGGATTTGCTGTGAGATACCAAGTGACACAGGCAGCCAAGAGGCTTGCCTAGAGAGGACTGTGATCTACCACCAACCTTGCCTGATTGTTTACTTTTTTTTTTTTATTTATTTTGCCTACTCTTAATAAAGTCTCTTTTTTTCAGTATGCACACAGAGGCTCCTGGCATTGTTTTACTAGCTTTAAAATGCTCTCTTAGCTAAATGTTGCTGTAGGCTTTGTGAAAGTAAAGAGGGTCTGGTTTTATACATTACCAGACCAATCTACACAAAATCCTATCAAAGACAACATCTACCTAACTTTATGCAAATATTAAAGGTTACCTCTGTACTTTCCACAAGGGTGCACACTGACTTGATATAGTGTCAGATGGCCAGTAAAAAATTATAATATAATTTTGTGCATCAATAGGAAGAGGTGTGTACCTGCACTATTTCTGTATGCATGGTATACAAACTTACAGTTTTCTGTACACATGAACTTATCTGGGTGGACAAGTGAGTTCCCTTATCCTCAGGTAGCTTCATAGCAGGAAACCTTGGTCAGTGTTACACACGATCATTTACATTCAGTGTAACAGAAGCTGAAAATCTTTGTCAGCCAACTTGCATTAAATTGTTCAGTGAGCACCGTTGTGTTTCTGATGGGTATACAGGCAGATTACAAATGGGACCTTAACTAAGCCTGGCAGCAGACAGAGGGGTCGGTAGTGACTGAGAGGCTGCACAGACCTCGCCAAGGTCCCCAGGCACTGGAGCAGAGCCCAGCTGACCAGTTCAGCTCAAGGACTCATGAAGTTGGCAGTGCCACTGCTCATGCTGCAAGCAGACATTTGATCCTGGCTTTTCCTACCTCTCTTTTAATTGCAGCACATTTAAATATGAAGGTCAAAACTTGGAATAACTCAAACGAAAATAAGGATAATGAGAGAGAGAAATAACTTGGTTAAAAACACCCCAAACAGTGAGTATGTGGTACAATATGCATACTGCAATATTTGCAGATAGGGCTGGGAGGAAGCAGAGATGGAAAACTGTGTATTTCAGTGAAAAGAGAAGTCAAAGAGGTAACTCAGCATTCACCTCAGTACTATCAGAGCCCTGGCAGAGAAACCACCAGGACTCCTGGAGATCTGCAGCAACCATGTTCCTGAAGGACAACGTTTGGAGAAGAGAAACCTGTACCTTTGGGGGAGAGGTGAACGACAGAAAAAACCCCACTAATATCTTGAAACTGTTGAGGACATCCAATTTTCTTCTACTCCAGCTACAAACAGAACAGTCACCATTGACATCATCACTTCATGCCTCTCCAGAGAGTGTTGGGGGTGGTTCTGGGGAGGGCACTTCCTCCCCTTGCTGAGCAGGAACAGTCTGACACAAACCAGGCTGACACAAACTGCTACTTTCCAAGGGCAGTGTTGTAGGCACATTTCCCAGGAAACTAGAATCTCCATGAACCTTTATTTTATTCCCACTGCCCTGGGAATAGATGTATCTATTCCCAGTTTTACATCAGACAACATTCAAAATTAATGTTCTTTAATAAAGAGCAAAATGTGTGTTGTCAGTATCTCAAGGTGAACACACACACAATTAGACCTTTGGCAGACCTTATCCACCTTTTACTTACACCTAAGACTGATCTTCAGATTTTTGTCCCATAGCTGTCCTGTATTGTTGCATTTATTTTTTTTAGCCATGATTCAACAAAAAGAGGGAAAAAACTGCTGCAAACACAAATATTTCACTCCTCCTCACTCTTCCCAGCTGCACACACCCAATGGACTCATTTCCTTTCCCAGCAAAGGAATTAGGCCCCTGTGATGCTGTATTTCCAAAACAAGGATGTTCAGCCATGAAACTTTTGCCTCTGTGTTAGGGAAAATATGCCAGATGTCCTCACTGCATGGAGAGAGGGACCAGCCTGGACACTAACACACAATGAACACCAGTTAGTCTGGGAGGTGCAATACATGCCAGCGTATTTAATGCAACACGTGCCAGCACACTGAGTGCAGTATGTGCCAAAGCTGCTGAGCTGTGAGGCAGCAGGAGATACTCACCCCTCCAAGCGTAGACACCATGGCCAGATAGCGTTAGAAGGATATGGCAGGAGATGGAAGCTGTCCAGTTAAGTCTTTTCAATCCCCTATAGCATTTACACAGAGTAATCTCTCCTGAAGCAACCCCCTGCTTCACCAGACTTAAGATCCTCCTGTCTTTTTTCCAAGGGCATTAAATTATCATTTGCTTCTCGTTCTCTTGAAATATCCACCTAGTTTTTCCTCATTCCCTTGTGAAGTACAGCTTCTCCCCAGAGACCCTTCACAGAGTTTGCAATGTTTTCTGCCTAATGATGATTTCCCCATGAAATAGGCTTGATTTGAAAGAAAAAGTGTTTCCTTGAGCTGCCAAGTCAGTCACGTCTCCAGCAGCTGAGCTGGCTTTCTTCCATCTTGAGCATCGTCGCTAGTAATCGAGGGTCACGCTGACAAGCTCCAGACTCCGGCTGTGCCCGTGTGACCGTGTGGCCATCAGTTGACGCTATCAGTGACAGCTTGCTGGATCTGGTGGCTCTACTACAGTCACGTGGGGGAACCTACTGCAATGAAGGCAGCAGAGCTGGTGGCTGTGAGTGCTGCAGACTGGTGCTAAGAGGCATGAAAAGTACTAAGGACTAACTGACCGAGGTCAGGAGACACCTGGCCAGGTGAAAACACATCATCTTTAATCAATTTTCAGAGTGTGGATGCAATAAGAAACTACTTTGCTATGAACTGGACAGAAAGAAGTTTTCTCCCCTTTACAGTTTTTTCCAAATGTGGAAGAAATCCCTAAAGGAAGACCAAAATGCCTCCCTCCTTCTCTAATATGACACCATGGAGCATAAATTTATGCATATTCACACAGGATTTTACTCACAGGGGAAAAAATATAACAGCACTGAAAGAGACAGTTCAAAATACCACTAAATTACACATGCCATGTTACTCATATTTTCCCTCTTTGGCAAATCAGTGCTATTCTCTCCTGCAAGCACTCAGTGGCAGAGCTGCCACTTGGAGCAAACAAAGTTTACCCAGGGAACCCAGAGGGAATTCCATGTCCATTAACCATGGTAAAAGGGAAAAATGTCTTTTCTATATTTCAGCTGGACTATTTGTGCCCTGTTTGGATTTCTGAGAAGAAAAATGCTGCTTATACAGCATCAGCTGGCAAGAAGGTGCTTCATTACTAAAGCCCTCTTGAAAAATCTAGCTATTTATCAGACATTTAAGCGGTGCTGAGCTTTTTGAAAGCCTGGCTTTTCCTTTTCTCTTTTGTCACTTTTTTCCCCTTCTGTCACTTGTTCCAAAGTGTTAAGTGTTTCTGGATGTGCCTCTAGAGCTTTCTTGTTTTTTTGCTGATCTTTTTCACATCTTCATTAAATAGAAACATGTTGAGGAGAGTGCAACTTTTTAACATATCAAAACTGAAATATTGCAGAAAAATAATCACAGAATCGAGTTTTGATTTAATCCATTCGCTATGCAGAGGCAGCTGTGTATCTAATACTACAAAGCATGTACGTGATCGCCTTACAAGATGCAAGGAGAACACTTTGCAGTGGAGCTTTATGCTTGTCCTTTGAATTACTGTCTTTTCATTCTTTTTTTTCCCTAACTACCATTGCGCCTGGAGGAGTCCTAAGCTTTGCTTCAGCTCTGCTTGAGAACAATATACTGGCTGTGAGTTCTTCTTCTGAGTAAGGATTGACACCTTGTGGCCAGAAAGTGCTAAAGAAAAATAGTCATATTTTGAATTATCTGGCCGTTCCTTATAGGGCAAAATTTTCTTTAACCATCATTTATTTAGCTATTTAAGTATCCAAAGAAAGACCAGTACAAATATTTGTTTGTGTTCCTTTGCTTATCTTTTTATATGGTTAAGAATGGTTAAACTTCCTGTCTCCCAGGGAGAGAAAATACCTTTGGAGGCTTTGCTCCCCTAGCAGCCAGATACGGGTTTGCTACTCCAGCCAGACTATCCTTCAGGGAAAAGAGTTCAAGGATCATCTCGCTGGAAGACTTCACTCCCAGTCCTTTGGCAGAGTTTTGGGGAATAATTTTTCACCATGAAAGCATATGCAAGAGCTGAGTGAGTAGGACTAGCACAATCTCACAGTGCACTTCACTGAGACTATTAGCCCTGGGTCCCCAGTCCATTGTCAGACCCTTCCAGAACAGACCTCAGCTGATAAAGCAGAAGAAATGTGTGAGAGAGCCATTATTATCTGGGACAGGATGACTTCTGGCTGCTTCAGGATGTTTTCTCTTCTGCCATAAAATTTACATATAAACTCTGAGATTCTCCTTAAATCTCTGGTTTCTCAGCATTTCCTATATGGTGACTTATTTTTATAGTTTAAATTGCACTAACTCCTAAAAACTCGGTGTGTTTGGCTTTGTACTAGCAAAGTATTCACAGGTAATTAGACATAACCTCATGTCCTGTGTGTCTGCATATTGGACAAGAAGTGTCAGCTAGGCAGGATGGGTTAAAGCCAGTGACAAGCTGGGAAAACAAGGCAATAAGAGTCACAGGGGGGAGAAAAAGACATTCCTGCTCATCCACTGAGTTCTGGTGATGTCAGATGAGAGTGATTTGTACAGCGTGGGAAAGGTGATGGCAGAGGTGCCAGAGAGGGTGTGTCTAATTTCTGCAGGTATTGGCTGGAAGCTTCTCCCAAGAAAAAAAAGATAGTGTGGAAGACAATGCCAAACATCTTCCTGCTCTTGAAAAGTTCATTGAGCTAGTCCACAGGTTGGCAATGAGTGTTACCTGACTCATGGTCAGCCTGTTTTGCCTGTGCAGAGTGCACAACTTCTCCCTAAGTACAACAACCATCTCTTGAAGATGCCCAGGACAAAAATAACTGACTTTTTCATGGGTGACCATTATAATGATGCAAATGATCATTTGTCCACAGTGACAATGTCGGACGTTTTAACCAGTGCAACAAATGAAGTCAGTGACACAGATTTCCCAACTGTGTTGCTCTGTGGGCTTTAAGATAACTTTAGAGTGATCACTTATGAACCTAAGAGCTGAAAGCCTCACCCAAACCTCCTTCCCAAGTGAAGGGCAATGTTTGTTCTGACGTTCCCACTTTGGAACAATTTGCCTTACATGAACATTTAGCTTCTGCAGGAGCCCTTCAGGACATCACATATTTTCCAAGATACACCAAACATTTCAGGTCAATATCTCTGTAAGTCTCATGTGCATCACACTTTGCATGTAATTCTCTTTATTTTCTCTCTGTTAGGTGATGACAGCTCTCTCCACTCACCTATCGCATCAACCAAGTCCATTCTCCTGAGGCCAGCTGTGCTCAGTATCTATTTAACATTTTGGAGCCCCTGAAAAAGGCTGATCCCAGCACTAGGCTATTCAACTGCAATGAACTGGATGTTTCCAACACTGTGCAGTGCTTTCACATATGCTGAATCCCATGTCAGTGTAAAGCTGTATGTCTGTCAGTCTGTCCAGAGGGTGTCAGATAGATTGATTCTGTGCCAAGCTAGCTGGCAGCAACAGGAGGCACTCAAGGCTGTGCCACCACACACATGTGGTTATGCTCCTAAAGGAGGACAAAGGATGAAACACCTCTTGATGACCAGACCAGGGGAAAATGTACTGATGTGGGGTTTGTGTACAGTTTTGGTTATGACCAAACCTGAAGGGAGATGAGCCTTAGCATTTCAGAAAATGGGTCTAAGGTAAGAACCAGGAGTTGTTAATTCACAGGACTGAAAGGGCCTTAGGCACTTGGCACTGCTTTCTTATCTTACTCATTGGAAACCTTACAAAGCACAGCTGGAGAGGGCTCTGAGGAACATCATTTGACTCTGATTTGAACATGGAGTTAGACCAGGTGACCTCCAGAAGCCCCTTCCAATCTCGATTTTTCTATCATTCTCTGAGCAAGCTGTGACATGTCAAAACAAGCCTCAGACCAGAAAGCTTTCAATAAAGCCATGATCAGGGTCTTCACTTTGAAGAGAAACTCACGCTTAACTCACAGTTTATTTACATCATATTGTAAATGCTTTCACTCTGCTGGAGACATGGGATGCCTCTTTTTGCCATTTTATTACAAATATTTGGAATGTAATTTTCAAGTTTCAGCTTTTGAAGCCTGTAAGTGTCAGAATTTCAGGAGGAAAAGAATGTGCCTATGGGATTGAGGCAAACTATTTTTGAAACTTGACTTTGCAGACTTAATGATTTGTTTGTATTTTCTGGATGACCACTGATGTGCCTTCACAGCAGTGCACGGAGTTGAAGTCTTTGATTCTCTGTAACAAGCCTAAAAGATTGTTTTTATACAATAATTTGCTTCAGAGAGGGGCGGGACAGGGAGCAGAAACAATGCCCAGAAATGTTTCATCAGGCATGCTTTTCTAAGGCAGTCAGTGAGTAAAAGCATCTGAGTCATGAGACAGAGGAAGGAAAATTTTCTGTCAAACTATAGAGTAATTTGAATCCATTTGTCTTCTGCCAGGTCTCTTGTGCAACCTGAGTTTGAGAAGACAAGTTAGAATATAGGTTTAGATTTCTCTTTGGCTTTGAGTCATGCCATTAGTGTCTCCACCAGATTTTTAAAATCAGAAATCATGAAGGCAAATGACTGCACTGGGACTCCATATAATATTAGCTGTGATAGGTGTGGACTCTGCTTATGTCCATTCCAAGAGATGAGCTGTACCTTCTAATAGGATTATTAATACAAATAATTCATCTTAAGAAGTAGTTGGAAGGTAGATAATAACTCATCCTTAAAAATCTTATTATAAGTCTAAGTGCTACCTCTTTCTGTGATTTAAAGTAACCAGATATGTTATAGTTATAGGAGATAATTAACCATTCCTCATTCTATGGAATAGTATTAAAAATTCTTGGAGTATAGTAATAATCACTATTATATAAATATAAAATCAGAGTCCAAGGAGATAAATTTACTTATAGAAAGTCAGTTGTGTAGACTGAAATGCAAAAAGTGTGTGAGCTTCCTTTGTGATATAGCACTATATACCACAGGGCTTAAAAAAGCATAACTGTACAAAAGAAAGACATAAACTTCTGGCCTGTAAAGCTCCTGTAGTGATGTGTTTGTGTGTGGATTCACCATTGTCAAAAAGTAACTTTCAAGTGAAAAATACAGAATAATAAAAATACAGTCAGATTTGAAAATAAAATGCAGAAAGACACATGTACCCGGTGCCCTGCCTTGTGACTGCCATTTCATCATTCATTTACAGAAAACCAGCTGGAGCAAAATTGAAGGAGTGGTGGTGTTGAAAATTATGTGCATAATTAAGCTTTTCTGAATGTTTCCTTTGTATTTTGGTGCCAGAGGACTGCACACAAATCAGTCAGAATGTTGTGAAGAAAATAATATTTAATTTAACCAATCAAGTGTAAAAATTACGACTTCTGGAGAAAACAGTGATGTGTTAAAAATCAACACATATTTCACAAGAATAAAAAGAGAAAAAGTAGTTAGACGAATTTGGAGTACAGCTAAACCCAGGAAACTTGAAATGAAATTAATACAAGAGATTGTTAACAAGACTATCAGAAATGATACTTTAAATGACTAAGTAAGGCTTCAAGAGAAAAGACAGAAAGCAGCTCAGTAAATTTGGGAATGGATGTCACTTAAAAAGAATACTTATTCTTGATTAAGAGGCTTTTAGAGTGAAACCCACTTATCTAATAAAAGCATAGTTACAATATTATAGTAATAAAGTGTTCCAAAGGTTCTTAACAGATGCAAATTTGCTGTACACTTTCTGGTGTTCTGCTTAGGTGCATCTTTTCTAGGAGGAAGACTATGGTAAAGTCATACTGGGACCTTCCATATGAGTACTACTTTTATTTTTAGGCATCCTCCTTTGCAGAAACGCAATCCTATCCGTTCTGAGTTTATCCATCTGAAAGGGTTTAGCAGCTGGTTTAGTTCTCATCCCTATGAAAGCCTGGGTAGCCTGAAAGCCTGGCTTAATGGACTGGCTTCACTGGATAGCTGTGTGCAGGTGGGGAATAAAAGGAAGTTCAGGAAAAGACCAAGGAAACAACAGATTTTTGCCTTAAGTACAATATTTATTTATTGACCCATAAGAGGTGCAGCTGTTTGATGAGAAAATACTAAGATAAATATTTCAAGAGGTATGACTGCCATGTTTCCTGCTGTTATTCTGGGCCAGTAACCTATTTTGAAAAATTTTTGTTTTGTCAGAGGTGAGCTTCCTGCAGTGTTTCTGACTCAAATTTATGTACACAAGTGGGAAGCATGGGGTTATTTCTAAATCCTACATGCTTGATGCTTTGTGTCAGATCCTGTAGGATAGTTTAGCATAGAACAAGAAATCTCTTATAGCTACCTAAAAAGTCTTCTTTCTGTACAACGGTGTGCCAACTTTATTGGCAACAAAGTCAAAATGCTTGCCAATTTCTGACATTGTTTCTAAAAATATGTTGTATATACTGGATCATCCAGTTGAGATTTCTGGGATGATTAATCCAATTAATTTTAGAAGAAATTGCCCAAAGACCAACAAGTAAAATGCAATTAAAACCCCTATTAATTAATATCACATAGTGAACTTTAAATAATTAAAAAGAAAATACTGTGTCCCCAAACACAAAGTTTATATATAGTCTCTTCATCATCCTTTTTAAAGAGGATATGAAATCTCTTTCAAAGAGTATATGAAATTTCCATCATGCTTTAAGTTAGGGTGAATAAGCCTGTCATCTTATCTCCCCATTTTTACCTTTCCACTGAATAAAGGGTTGCAAGAGGCAGTCCATTTAACAATGACAAAAATTGAAAGTTTATTTTCCACATATTTTTAAAGATACACATTGAGGTCATGGCCCCACTGAAATGTGCAGCTGGAAGGGAGCACAAGTGGGAGGTAGAAATTGCAGCTGGAAGCAATTTCTCCAGTGTCAGACCCTGGCCTGGCCAGGCCAAGGCTGTTTTGGACCCAAAGCAAAGTTGTCATGCAAAATTGTATGTAGAAAAGGGTGCCATTCTGGCCACCCTTTTCCTTGTGACAAGCTCTAGAACTACAACCACCTGCTCTGACAGGATACTTATTACAGTCTGCACAGTCCAGTACTGATATTGTGGAGAAATTATTTATCAGTGCCACAGCCATGAAAGGTTCCCAATCCTAATCTTGTTCTGTCAATGTGCTACTCTTTACAGGTTTCAGTCAGTTCTTGGTGAAGACTTGACTAACTTTTTTTAACCTGAACCCTTTCAGAAGGTTAAGTGCCACAGGCAGAGTGAGGAAGACAGTGGTTGTCACAAACATTTGCAGAGCAACAGTAATATTGAGCCTATGACAATTTTTGAAGGCACCATTTCACCACTGGCAAAGCAATTCACAGTGTTAGGTTAACATGGGGTTTATCTACCCAAGATAGATGTAAAAAGGTAGCTTTAAAACTAAACATACACAGGGTATGTGTTTTCCACATTTAAGCACTTCAGAAATGTCCCAGGTGGAAGACACATCCATTTAACCATTGCCTTGAATTTGGATAAAAACAGTTGAAAACATTTTCTTAATTCTGTAGGGTAGTTCCTAATTTCAAGGGGTTGGAAAGCCAAAAGAAAAGTGCTTCTCTGTTAGCACACAGGGTGGGTAAGGACCTGAAGCCTGCATTTCAATACCTCTCCCTGATATGGGAAGAAGTCAACCCCTTGCCATAGCTCAGCCATGTCATGAAAAGCACCTACAGGCAGAGAGCAAACTCTCCAGGTAACTTGTGATTTTGAACATCTGTGCAATTGTTATGATTTCAGCAAGGAATTACATATTTAAGGGGAAAAAACATTGTTGAACCTGACATGCTGGATAACACAGAC